>BGPR01000007.1:4519546-4530160 GCA_013235015.1 Araneus ventricosus | reverse complement strand
TCATTTAACTCTGATGTAAATTCTCTTCTAAGAGGTAAAACTTTAATGAATGAAAATTATTGAGTGTCAACTGACTTTCAACCGCAAGAGATGAAAAATCAATAAAAATCATAAGGGGAACAATCACTGCGTACTACAGAAGTTTATTCTTTTAATAATTATTCCTTCATTTGTTGAATCATGTTCCATCGAGCACAGCTATTCTCTTCCTTCGAGAACATTAGTTTCGAAGTAAGATGTTCAATAGTTCTAAGTTTAAATGGACCATTGTAGCTGAGAAAACAGTTAATTAGATTTATTCGCTGCTCCAATTCTTGTCCTGTTTGGCCTCTATCGCTTACCAGGTGAATGATGACATGCCTAGCATAAGTGAATTATTTTCAGGCAAATAATCGATATTTGAATGAATTTAAGATTTAATTTTGAGTGTTTTGGGTGGATTTAACAGAGGAGACGATGATGAAGTAGTCGACTAGGCAACAATTAATATTTGAATTACTCAGAGGTGTCAATTTGTGTTTCACATTTGCAATGAATTTCTCTGTTGAAGTTTAATAAACAGTTTTGAATCTGCCCATGAATCAATGTTAAGAAGTGTATTTATGCACAGTATTCAGTAGTTTTTCACTACCACATTTTTATCTATAATTCAAATTCATTTTTAATACAGTTATTAGGGTAATTAAAGGCATTGTTCCTACTATAGTGGAACTTCGCGAATCCGAACCCCAGGAATTTTGGATATCCGAGCATCTTTAATTTTCTGAGAAACTTTTATTGAAAAATAAAGGAAAATAAAAAAGTAGGCAATCAGAAACAAAGCTAATGTTAATTCCTAACATAAAAGAAACATTTGAATTGGTGTTTAAGAATGAATACAGTACCTTAATTAGTAAAAACAAAATCGTTCATCTTCTTTTGACGTAAGGAAATAAACCTGCTTGACGATGCAAATGCACCCTATTAGCGCAAGATATTTTACGATATCTCCAAGATGTTTTTACAATATTCTAAATACCGCACAACATTTTAACCCTCTGACTTCTAATCCGGCCGTAACCGGCCATGTAACTTCTATACTAGTGGGGCGGATTTCGGCCGGTTACTGTTCCGAAAGCGGGGAGAAGGCAGTTGGGCGAGTGTTCATTAAGGGACCCCTTGGGGTAGGATAAGAGATGAAAGAACTTCCATTCACATCTTCCACCACCCGTAGTGAGGAGAAAAGGGGAAACGTGGTGGACGAAGCTATTACACCTATCCATTAGTAAAGAGACCTCCGTATACAACCATACTCAGATGTTGAGGACCCTCAGTGGTTAGAGGGTTAAAGATATCGTATGAATATTGCAGAGCCTTTGTGCTAATAGGGCAGTTACCTCTTTCACAGAGTACCCAAAGTCAATACTCTACTGCATTTGGTACATCAGGAGTATTTTGCGGAATTTCCCGCATAATTTGAATTTCCCGGAATCTGAACAGAGGTCGGCCCCAATTAGATCGGATTCCCAAGGTTCTACTGTATAATGGCATTGAGTATCAATGACAAAATTAATATTACAAAGAGGCTGGAAATAGTGGGAGGTCGAAAGTTTCATTTCCCCATAACTCTCTTACGATTGAAGATGGGAGGATAGTTTCAAATTATCGAATCATCACCTCATGATAACGAACAACTTTTTCATTAACAATTTTTCAATTTATTTAGTTACATAGAAGTTAGGGGCCGAAAAGTGATCTTCAAACCCTACCTTCGACTGATTTTTAACCTATGCATATGAGACTCGTTTATTCGCTTTCGTCGTAAATAATCTCTTCCACACTCTTTCATCTTCATAGTTCCAAATCTTACGAAATTAGAGGAGGAAATGGCCAAAGTTTCTTTTCTTTTTTTCATCCGCACAAATGGAATCTACCTTAGCTTTCCGACCCTGCGGACAGGGATATTTTCTATCACATTTTGAAGAGAGTTAAATTTATACATCCAGAAAAATGTGAGTTAATTTATTATTTCAATATAAACTTCTAATTTACTAGGTAATAAAAAATGTAGTTATTACATATGAGCATTTCCATAAAATCTTCTTTGTTAAAGGAAACTACGTTTATAGAAGGATATTTACCGAACCGAATACGTTTTTTCGAAAGAAAGAAAATTCTTTAAAAAAGAGTCTTAAAACTGAAATATAGGGCTGAAAACTTACATACTTAGATGTTTGCTCTTGACTGTGCAAACTTATAATATGTAAACTCTTTACTATGCAATAGTATAAAGTTTTTGTAAATGCCCTTTCCCTTAAATTGAATGAATTAAATTTCATCATATTTTTTAGGGTTGATAAATATTTGCTTCAAATTTTTTATGTAACTCTATCAAATGCAACGGAAAAAATTTCTGAAACTCTATTAAATACACTCGAAAAAATTCTCCTAGACTCAGAAAACTACATAATTTCCTAATACAGCTAAAATGCTCTTCAGTATCCGTATCAAATAAAAAAAATATTGTTGGGTATCTAAATCAACAGATAATAGACTTAAAGTAAAAGTAAAATTTGAAGAGGTATTCAAATATTTATGGAATCTAACTCTATCAACTGAAAACCAATATAGAATATTTTTAATGCTTATAAAAGTACATTTACCAAGTTCTCTTTTAAGTCTTAATAAATATTGCCCTCTATAAAGTAATGCTGCAATAATTTATTTATTTATCATTATTTTTACTTAAATTTAATATAAAATTGTATAGCTATAAGATTTTCAATGGGAAATGACGAAATGTTCTTTTTTATTGTTGTCGTCCTCCGATCGGAATGTTTTCCTTCACTTATTTGAGGCTGCGGTGGTCTAGTGGTAAGGTCTCGGCTTTGGGGCCGGAAGGTTCCAGGTTCGAAACCCGATTCCACTGAGGATCAGCCGCGTGAAGAGGCCTGCTGCACGCTAAATCATACGTAGTGGCCAAACGCTCTCCCGTTGGTGTGGAGTGGAAGTTTGGAGAAGAGGTGCCAGCCCAGGTGTCATCCTCGTCATCTGACCACGGTTCAAAATTAGGAGGTCCGTCCCAAAACAGCCCACATGTTGCTTCAGAACGGAACGTTAATCAAGCTAAACTAAAATCTTCATTTATTTGTTATTGTCCTCCGATGTGAATGTGTTTTGCATTTTATTTACGTTTAGAAGTATTCATGATTTCTAGACTGAGTAATATTTAATATCTTTAAACCTTTATATCATTACTGTAATTATGTAAATATTACAAAAGGGACTTGAATACTCATATGATCATCCTAAAATATTCTCCTGTTTGAAATAAATCATTCTCCTACTTGAATGAAAACTTATTTGTTGAAAATTCTCAAATTTAATTAAGTAGAGGGATGTCAAACAGTAAGTATTCCGCTTTATAGCTTACGTAATAACTGAATACAATTACTATTCAAATTACTTGAATGAACCTAGTATGGAAGCACTTGCATTTTGTATTCGGCGCAGCATGACCCAAAACGGCTTTTGGGTTCTTAGTCCTTTAACCCTCCTAGCGGCGAAAAAGGCTTTTTCCGTTTTTCAGGTTCAGTTCAAAAGCATATAGTTCGCATTTATATGTATATTTTCTTAAACAATCTTGGATAAAGTATTTTTAAGATTTCAGGGATATAATTAAATACAAAAAAGATCGGTTAATTCACTTTAAAAGCTTAGTTTTCTAATCTGAACGCTAAAAGATAAATTGGAATAATTGGGCGCTTCGAAGGCTAACAAAATAAAACGGTTTTCATTTCTGTTAAATGATAAGCATCTGATCTCCCGAAACCGCCATAACCGTCATTATAGGGCCAAACTCTAACAAACAACATCATACGCACAGCAAAAACTTAAGAGTAATCTGGAAAATGACCAAAATTATTTGCCCTATTTGAGTAAACTTGATCTTAATCTCGCGATCTTAACTCGAATCGAGTCTCGAACCTGTGACATCAAAGTCCAGAATCTGCCACAATCCATCAATGTCAGGAATTTTTCAAAGTGAAACAAGGTAATATGTTTTGATGCAAAACACTGTGTGCTGAACGTGCACATTTGTGCCTAAACGTGAAAATGAGGTTTTTTTTATCAGTTATGAATTAAAAATGGAATTGTTCTTTGGATAAAAAATATATTGTAGTTTAAAATCTGTTCAAATTAAACAAATATAAACTTTATGTTCAGTACATGCGAGAATGATGCTGTAACAACAAAAAATTTGTAAGGAATCGTACTCGCAGCAGATGTTCCTTCTAATCACAGTTGCTGTTGATTTGTTGATAATGAAATATCAACTGAAGCTGAATAATGGAACAGAAAAAATTCTCTCATTTTTTATTCATTTAATTCTGTTAATAATCAAATATAATCTATATTATGATACAGCATCTTAATAAATTTCTAATTGGATCAATATGCCCATCTTTTCTAAAAAATGTTAACCAAAATATATACAAAATACAATAAAATTTAAATAAATCATGTAACATCAAAATGAGTAACCTGACCCGCATGAAAATATATTAATTAAAAAGAAGAAAATCCGTATTTATGATACTTTCACTTGACAAATTTCTAATTAGATAATCAATAAGCCCATATTTTATGAAATATGTAGAGCGAAATATAACAAAAATAGAGTAAAAAAAATGCCAGAATGAATTATTTTCTTTGCATGAAGATAAATTAATAAAAACGAACAAAAAACACCTGTATTTATGACTCATTCTGTTGAAAAAATTTCTAGTCTGAACAGCGAGACCATATTTTATACTAACTGTAAGGCAAAATATATCACTAAGAGAGGGAAAAAGACCCTAAATATCACATTTAAAATCAAAAGAACCGGAATGAATGACTTTTCACTACATGAAAATAAATTCATTAAAACCGAACTAAAAAATAAACCAAGCTTAAAGCTATCCTGTATCTATTTTTTGAGTCGGTACTGCGGAATGTGTGTGTGTGAATAATAGAGCTTCCCTGGATAGAAGGAAAAATTGAATTAAACGCCACTGGCAAAAGAATCCGCTTTCCATACCGCCACTGAAGCAGTGGATAAGAAATGTTTTCCGTTGAGTAAACATGAGGGGATGTAGCTACCCAAACTGTGTAGGAAAAAAGCTAAAAAAAGGCCAAAAAAAGCTAAAGGAAAAGGCCAAAAAATTCGAAGGAAGTAAAGATTACCTAGATTTTGTGTAAATGCCGTCTGTAGAGGGCTGATTCTTACCTTTACGCCATAAATCTTGACCTGTTTTGACGGGTTTGCTCCTCGGAGTGAAGTAAAACCACCGTCTTTGGGATTATCGAAGGCACAGGGGGATCACTGAGTTCTTTCAGCAAGGGTTACCTACAAAAAATAAAATTGCATCAATATACCTTTTTTCTTAACATAGTATAAAGCTCTTCCTTCGTTTTTTTCTTTAACTTTGTAAAATGAAGCTTCCATGAAGAAGTAAAAATCGATTGCCTCCGCAGTTTCTTTTGGCGATAAAATAACATCGCTTTTGCAGGAGTCATTAGACATAATGGCTCGAATAAGCCGAAGTAACAAAAAGTAGGATATGTTTCAAAATCCCTAATAAATGAGTGTCGGTGTTTTAGAAATACTTAGAAAGTAATAAATTTTATTTTGATCCATCTTTGAGTTGTACTTATCTAAATAAAAGAAAAGTGAAACAAGAATGTCTGAGAGAAATGATCGAGTATGCAGTGGAGTATTATAAAAAATTAAAGAGTTTATTCATGTTTTAAGATATTAAAATATTTAACTATAGCAATAATGTAATAACGATAATCATATATATGATTACAATAGATTTTTTTTCTTATTTCTGCTAAATTATGTGTATATGTTTTGTGAATATGAAATCATTTAAAATTCCAAAATTTCAGCTTCGCTTTGAAGGATTTTTTTCGTTTAACCCCTTAACAGTGTAGTTTTCTGTACAGTGTCATTAGATGAGCTCTTCTATTTGGGGAATGTGTTAATTCGTTTTGATTCAACGAAGAACCCATAGAAAACTTAAGGCGTTAATGGATAACTTGTCATTTCTGTATCAATGATAACGTCTATTAATGCCTTAATTTCAGATTATAATCGTAAAAATGACATACTTCGATGCACAAACTGAGCTTGGGCATCACTGCTTACTGTCTAATAACAAAATTATAATTTTCACGAAGATAGAAAATAAAAAAATATCAGATAGAGTTAATTCTTGTTCACATAATGTATACCAACGCCAATTAAATTTTAGAATTTGTTGTTCATCATGAGGGTTGGAAAAGTACATGACACAGCATGTCATAAAATAACATGTGGTTAGATGCCAGATGTGACTGTGACATCACGAAATAGAATATATCTCCTCATGTTTCAGCATCGTGCATTTTGATGTCAGATGACATACGCACCCTGTGACTATGACATCACGAGAATTGACTCCATTCGAGCCAAATACTAATTATAAATATCTTTCTTCTTGTTTCTTGAGTTTTGATGTTTATGAAATTGATATGATTTGATAAATAGAATATCCATTTTTGTATCGAATGATAACGTCTATTGATGACTTAATTTTAGATTATAAGCGTAAAAATGACATACTTCGTCGCACAAACTGAGATTGGGCGTCACTGCTTACAGTTTAATAACAAAATTATAGTTTTACAAAAATAGAAAATAAAAAAAAATATTATATAGAGTTATTTCTTGCTCACATGATGTATACCAAATGTACTACGTCAATTAAATTTTTTAATTTATTGTTCATCATGAGGGAGGGAAAAGGACATGACACAGCATGTCATAAAATAACACGTGGTTAGATGTCCGATGTGACTGGGACATCACGAGAATTGACTTCATTGGAGCCAAATACTATTTTTTAAGAGATTTCTTCTTGTTTCCTGAGTTTTAATGTTCAAACATCAATATGAATATATAAATAGATCTCCTTTTCATGTTTCAGCAACGTGCATTAAGATGTCAGATGACATACGCACCCTGTGACTGTGACATCACGAGGAATGACTCCGTTCGAGCCAAATACTAATTATTAATATGTTTCTTCTTGTTTCTTGAGTTTTGATGTTCAAAAAATTGATATGATTAGATAAATAGAATGTCTTTCCTTTTCATGTTTAAACGATGGACATTTAGATGTCAGATGCCATGCGCATTTGCGTTTGTCTTGAGACTGTGACAACTGGCGAATTGACTCTATTAGTGTCACATTATATGCCTCCTGTAGCCTTTCTTTCGTTACCTAAGTTTTGATGTGAGAGAATCGATATGATTAGATAAATGGCTCTTTTATTTTTCAGCATAGTCATTACAAAGTTACAGTATATCTATAACCATAAGCTTCTTGATTTCTTAATAACGTTTCTGACGTCTAAAAATGTTTATTGTTTTTCTCTAAACAACTAGATTGCAATATTTAATAAAACAGGTAAAGAGATAAAAACAGTTATGAAGTACTTGATTTGTCTTCTTTGTTTAATCCCTTAAATCTCGCGCCCGTCATATTGACGAGCATCGAATTATCGCATTTTTATGCTTATAAACTAAAATTTAATCATTGATTACCTTTATAATTTAACACAAAAATTACGTAGAATCCATAAGCATCTCAAGTATCATACGCCTTCTTAGATGAATGAAAACGACAGCCCCTTTCCAAAACAGGAGGGGTCATCATATTAGATAGCAAAAAAAAAATGCGATCCTTAAGGGGTTAAAACGTTATTTTATATGTTTTGAAAAATGAGTAAAATCTTTGGTTAATTCTAAAAATCAAGATGCTTCGATAATCAAGTTGTGGAGAAGGGTTTTCATAATTAATTACCATTTGTTGTCAAACATCAAAAATAGCATAATGCAACAATTTATCAATTATGCTTCCTTGAGAAAGAATTTATATCAATAATATTTATTCAAACATGGAAAATAATTTTTTTGCTTGAATTGGATAATTTTGTCGAATGCCAGTTCCTAGACATTTTCACTCAGATTGAGTACAAAGGAACATATAGAAAAAACCTTAAACTTAAACAATTAAGTCTTTTGGTAGTTTTTGATAAATGAATGGCGATGTATTAACATAGAGAATGCAATTTATAACAATTGAGATTAGATTTTGAGGAGTAAGAGTATTTATTGAAAATCCAATTATTAGGTATAAGGAGTAGCGACAATATGGATGTTCCATATGGGTAGGAATGTTTTCCGCAAATATATTTCTAATGTTTGTATAGGGATCGCTTACTTGCTCTTTGAAGGATCATTTAGAACATTTTAGAAAAGTATTTATATTTAAAATTAATTTTTTTATCAGTGCATTGAATCTAGTTGAAGGACTCTTAAGGATGACAAAGATAACAATATAGTATAAACTAGCTAAAAAAAGCAAATACTGCCAAAGAAGATAAGATCTGGAATTGATCACATGTTGTTATTTTTATTAGAACAGACAAAAAGACAATATTCACATTAGTGGCGACACTACGATCCGTGATCCGAATAAACATTTTCAGACATCATTGCATGTCCTTTATATTGGAGAAAGCACACAGAAGATTGATGGCCATCATTTATATTCTCAGATACATAAGTGAAAATGATTCATATGACCATATCGAACCTTTATAGAATTCCCTGTATAATTATTACAAGAATGCAATATTCACATTGGTAGCAAAACTGCTATTCGTGATCCGTATGAACTTTTCCACACATCACTGTTTATCCTTTATATTGAGAGAAAGTATACAGAAGATTGATGATCATCATTTGCATTCTCATATACATAAGAGAAAATGATTGATATAGCCTTATTGAACCCTTATAGGATTGGTGTTAGCGACTAAACTTACGGTCATCAAGTAATTTGCATGTGCTCAACGAGTTGGGCGAAGAATGAATGATAACAGATTTTAAGATATTTTGTAAACATAATTGCCACCTATGAAAATCGTTACATTCGAAAGGATTGATATTTTTAAGCATGCAGAGTAAATTCAATTCAGGTCTTCCTTAGTGTTTAATTACAAATGATGATGGCGAGTCAGTTGTTTCACTATTTTAACCTCTTGAGACCTAGCCTCCATTTTAATGGAATGTTTTATTTACATAAGTTTATTTCCATTAGTAACTCTTAAATCACGCTGCCCAATGTTTTGGATGGTCCCATTCTGTCATCCATTAATTATTTATAATTAACTAAATCAGATAATTATGTTAATTAATTAATTTTATTAATTAAAATATAATTAATACATGAATTATATATAGTGCTATATAATCCGGTAAAGAGTATTAATCTTGATTTTTTTGAAAATTGGTCGAAAATTATACCTTTGGGTCTCAGAAGGTTAATGTGAATTATTTTGGAAGAAGGTTCATAGTAAAGAGAGTTAACGTTTTTTGTCCCATTTTTGATAAATTGATGGACGCGTTTTAAGGAAATTTGGTATTAATGGCCATTTATATAAGAGCAAAATCTCATACAATATTCATGGTATGCACTTATGATCGTCAACAAGACTCCTCAACACAGAAACGTCCAAACGCCACGTTACCAAATAGAACATAAAATGACTCTAATACGGATACAGTTCCCCCTCACAGTCATACCGTTCTCAAATGGAATGTCATACCTAAACAAGGCGATTAATGAGCCCCTGCAGCAATCAGTCCCATTCCTGAAGCAATACAGATTTCAGTACTTCGATGGTTCTTAGCGGATGACTGAAAGCTGTAGTTGCCCTCCTAAGAATGTCCTAGATATGATATAAAGGATTTAGATTATATCTATCTCTGGCCAATCATCGGACAAATGTCCTCACTTTCAGTTTGACTATCATATCTGTCTGGCCAATCCTCATCGACCAGGCAAGCCCCATGCACATTTTCGTGAATGAACCGAGAACTGATGCCCCTAAAATGATTAACCAACATAATACCGGCTCAGACCATAACAAATCTACTGCCAAGGTTCTCCCTTTCTCGGTTGGTGAAGAAAATGTACAGGTTACCAGATTGTCTCCAGGTAAAAAAAAATACATCGAAATTCGTTGTCTAGCTGAATTGCGATTTCTCTGTGACGAGAAGGTTAGTCCAAAGCTGTTATATGACATAGGCTTTGCTCTTAAATAACTGAATATCCATACAAAATTTTGTTATAGTGAGTTAATTGGGATTTTAGAAAATCGACAAAATGCGTGAAACCTCTTTATTTTAAACGCCAGTGCATTTATAAATAGTCATTTCTTTCACTAGTTCATTAACCGGCATAGAAAATTTGAAATTTCATATTTAAAATAGTTGGAACAATGGTATTATGTGGAAGACGCCTTCTTGACTTGTGGAAAATAATTTAATTCAATAAATTTGTATTTATTGACATCCATTAATAATTTCAAATAAATAATACATGTTTTAAATTTGTTTAAGCTCACACTTATTTATACTTTCGATTTCCAGTTATTTCCCAACAACTTTTTCTCAAATATGCATTTTCATAGTTCTTAGTCATTTTAAACGTATATAATATTGTTAGGCTCTATCTTTGTCTGTTGTGAATAATG
>BGPR01000007.1:4505968-4519536 GCA_013235015.1 Araneus ventricosus | reverse complement strand
AATGCAAATTTAGTACGACCTCGGAAACTATGAAAGTTAATAGAAAAATAAAAGCATGTATTTGTAGGGAATTTTATGATATTAAATTTGTTAAATAAATTGCAGATTGAAAACTGAATAGTTTTCGAGATATTAAAGAAAAACTGAGAAAGGGGTGGATGAAATCCAAAATGGCTTCGCGAGGGCTGGGGACTTTTAGTATAGTCATCAGGAACTCCTCACGAACATGTATATCAATTTTCAAAACTATCTTATTTAATGTTTTTTTTCCCAAGCCATTCGTTGGCTGGACTAGAATGCAAAAAATATTTCCTGAAAATTAACATTTAAATGAAATTACAAAATAATAAGAATTTCCATTAAAAGTGCACTTTTTAAGTGGAAATAGTGAAAAAAGGGGAAAAAGTAGAAAATAGAACGAATGGGTGGGTGTGTGGGGGGAGAATGTCTTTAAAATTATATTTCTAAAATATTTTTAAATTCATTTCATTTAAAAGGTTTTTTTCAATATTTGATATATCCCAATACATATGCAGTGAATTATTTAAGTCTTTGAATAGAATGAATCCGTGCCTTTAAAGATCGTGATTCGTTATTATTCTTATTAAGCTGCAAGAAACAATAAGATACTGCGATTTAGCTAAATATCGTTATTCTAGTAGATTATTTTATCAGACAAAGAATTAAACTTCTAAAGCAAACACATCTAAAATTCAACTCGTTCTTAGATCGAAAATGGAAAAGATTAAATGTTAAATTTCAGATATAAAATCTTATCTAAAATGCATATTTTAATGAAACATCTCTAATAATTGATTTACTCAGAGCGAGCCTACTTTATTGAGTGTGTGCAAAAGTTAAAAAAAGGAATTTTAAGAATGCATTAAGATATTTATCGATACTGGTTTTTAAAAGATAGATTATGAAATAAATACTCAATCCATTAAAATCCTCTATTTATGCATAAAGGCTTTTAGCAAAATTTTCGAATTCAAAACAGAATGTTTTCCATTATATTTACGCATGTACTTTATTTGAAATCAACAAAAATAAATAAACAAATAAAATATATTCCTCTATTTATTTTGATTAATATATTCAAATGGATGAAACTTTTAAAAGGAATTTTAATACACATGGAAATTATCCAAAAGCTTTTGTAGCATTATTTACTCACGTTTTGTGAAAAAATATAACTACTTTTTCATAAAAATGCTTTTTATTCTTTTTAGGGTATTGATTGCTAATTCTTTATTTTTGATAAGGAAACATTTATAGAAATTTCTGTAGAATCATTGGAATTATTTTGAGATATGGTAAAAAATTCTTTCTTTGAGTGAATCATAAATGTGGATTCTATTCTGAGTTTCTTGGAGGATCATAAAAAAATAAAATCCCCTCTAGAAGATTAAAGATTTTTTTTGCTAAAATTTTCTTTAAAAGAACAAAAGAATAATGAGGATTCTAATCAGTAAGACTCTATTTTCATTTATTACAATTTTATGGTAGACTTTAAAATTTAAAATTCAGATTCAACTCTTGATAAAAATTTCGGCTAGAAAACGAAACAAACTCTTTTTCCCAAATCATTTAAAAACCATCTAAATTGCAGGTTGGTTTAAAAATTTCTTTTGTCTGCTACGAAAATAACATGAGCACTATAATTCATATATTTGCCTCAAAGCCTCATTTTTTTCATCCTTTTGCAAACAGTCTTGTAGAAATGGCAATCCCAAACTGCTGCTTATTTAAAAATGCAGTGTGATTTAAAAATTGTACAACGAGAGCGGATATGCATATTGGGCAACTCGCAACAAATAACTTCAACAATTTCTAGAAATAAAGCTTTAAAAAGCTTTAATTATAGATACATTTAATAACACTGTTTTAGACAATTTCAGACCATTTCAATAGCCGAATCTTGGAGGATCCACCAATCAACAGGCATCGCTTGCTGGAGGCCTTTGATTTGCTTCAAATAATGAAACTCAAAGCTTCATAACTTGGCCAGTTTTAGTCGGAGGAGAGTATAACTTTTTTTGTTTAAAATATTAGTGTGTCAGAAATAATTTACTAAATGTTACTAATAGGACCTGGGAACTGTATAAGAATTTAGGCTTTGTTATATTTCAGCAGTACATTTATTGATTTAAACAATATAAAATATAGTTCTTTATGTCATTTAAAACATTTTATAATTGGAAATATATACCTATCTCTAACGTTTAGAAATTAGCTATTTTGCCACGATTATAATGGCTAACTTTATATTAAAAGTGTGACTAAATTATCAAAGTGTAACTTCTTTTCAACATAATAAAGTTCTTAAATACTATGCAGTCGGTTATGAAGTCTCCTTCTACGCACATAAGGAATCTATTTAGTTTATCTCACAATAAATAAATTCAGAAACTGCGAGAATAATAATCTAATAATTGGTAATTTTATAGAAACAGTGATTTTAGTCTAATGAGAGTAGATGCAAAGTTTTCGCTAGATAATAAACGATTTCTTATTCCAGCTACATACGTTGAAAAATTGTGATTAATAATTCTCGGTAGAAGATCCCTGGAATTATAACTCCTGCCTGCAATTTTATAATTATATAACAAAGACTATATCATCAGTTTCCAAGAGTATTTTAATACAAACACTTTCTAAGATTTTGAACAGTTCAGTTTCTCATGTTCAGTTCAAAAGCGGATAATTCATGTTTATGTGTATAATTTCTTAAACTAACACGAGCAGAATATTCTTAAGATTTCAGAGACTTCATTAAACGCAATAAAGATCCAGTTATTAACTTTAAAAGTAAATATTTAAGACATTAAAACTCTTAAATCAATATAGCTAACCGATTAGTGTTTTAATGTATGATAAACCAGCTAAGTTTTGAGGAGAAATAAATATGAATGAATAACTTAAAAAGATGATGCAACTTCCATTTATTACAGCTATATGGAGGACTTTCTAGCATTTGCAATTCACATACTGTACTTGAAAACAATCTCAGATGGAATATGAATTTTTCCCAATAACCTACCAAAACAAACTCACGGCAATTTGATAGCGACAGATAAGAATCGTCTGGGTATAGAGGTTGGGAAAAATCCTTTTGAATTTGCCTCACAAAATAACATAATATCGAACGTGGGCAATTTAAATCGTATCTTTGCCTCGGCATTTCGAAAAAAAAATCTTTTTTTTACCTCTTCTTGCAGATTGCACTGAAGAGATGAAGAAGTAAGGGACGATCCACAACTGCAAGAAAGAGAATTGGATGCAGTCCCACACGACTTGTGTTGACCCTACACGCCTTTTGTAAATGTTCAAAAATCCCTGCAGACTTCCGACATTGCGTAAACTCCACGCGCTACGTCAGTTTGGGTTCATAAAAAATGAAAAAAAAGATCGCAAAAAAAATAAAGAACAAACACGAACTGCGCGCTTTCCAAACGGTTTTCTCGGACCTCAAGATTTAGACTGCGATAGAAGGAAAAAAATGATCTTCAATGCTGCAGGGATTTCGCTTTTTCGTTTTTTTTCAATTTCGAGACACGTACAGGAAGAAATAACTTTTTTCTATATCATTCTTCCAGACGGCGCTGTTTAAAAACTGTAATATAGGCTTCAAGAAAAATATACGAAGCTAAATATATTTCAAACGTGAGTCTTTAAATCGGGACATTATGTGTCTCACTGCAAAACTGGATTCTAACTGATGGTTGCGTTTAGATTTTAAAGTCTTCCTTTATGTGTGCTGAATGTGCATCTGTTTTCCGAGATATTCGATATTTTCTTTCCTACGCCTTTGATTGCTTTCGGCAATATGAAAGAAATATCAAAATAAACTTGATATCCAGACTGTGAAATGATGTGGTTTGAATTTCGGTTTTCTGAACCGATCGGTATAAAACAGTGAAACCTTTTGTCTATTCAAACAAAATTTATCTTCTATGATAAAAAAATATGTTCAGGAAATGCAATGAATTTTCATTTTCAAACTAATTTTGTCGATTGCATCTTTGTCAAAAAATATTGCATAATTCTTTTTATTTAGCACTTATTATTATCTTTTTTTAGTCGTGTTAATATTACTCAATACGAAGGAAATATCAAAATAAACTTGATATCCGAACTCTGAAAAAATGTGGTTTGAATTTCCGTTTTCTAAATCGATCGGTATAAAACAGTGAAACCTTTTGTCTATACAAGCAAAATTTATCTTCTATGATATAAAATATGTTCAAAAATATAATGTATTTCTATTTTCAAACTAATTTTGTCAATTACAAGACCGCTTTCAAAAATACTGCATAATTCTTCTTACCTAAAACCTATTCTTACGTTCTCTCTAGTTGTGCTAAAATCATTCGTACAAAGAGCTCGAAACAATCCCATAACACTTCTGATTCGAGGATTTATTCTTTGTTTTTCTTTTAATATTTTAGCCAGAATCATATAATTGAAATACGTTCAGACATATATAATATATTCATATTATGCAATATACTTTTATTGCGCAACCCACTTCGTATATCTAATAACTTTAAACTTAAAAAAATGTTTTAACAAACTTATTTTTAACAATCTTATTTTTTAACCCCTGCTGTTGCGGCTATTAAAAGTGCACTAGTGTTATGAAAAGTTTGAAATAAATGCATAATATCAGAAATCAAAAATATAAATTTTTATTATGATTTGAGAGTTTTTTTCTTTGAATAATAAAGAAAGGTTATCAGAGTATCTTTGTAACATTGTGAAATTAAATCACGTTTTAAATTTTGTTTTACTTATAAAAATGCCTAGAAAATAATGTTCTTGACAGTTAAAAGAAGGAATTAATAATTGGTTGGTATAAAATTAATAATTGGCTGGTTGTAATGCCACAGAAATGAGATTTGGTTAATTTGCATGTGTAATTTATCTCAATTTAAAAGTTAAAAGCTATTTTTAAATTAATACTATTGATATCTCCATTCAACTGATATTTAAATCACTTTTTTGAAGCTTACAGATACACCCAAAACAATTTAAAAATGTTTAGATTTTCAAAAATTATGTTGAAGGAGAATATTCTTTTGAAATCTCAGCAGCTTATTTAAATACACGTTTTTATCAAGCGTAAGTAAAATATTTACAGAACAATTCAGTTGTAAAGAATTAAAAGTAAATAATGAATTTCTATCAACTGTTGACGGTTCTGCTTAGTAAATACCTCTGATGCTTCAAAACAAATAACGTTGAAATATTCTGGAAGGTTAAAGTGTAAAAATATCTTCGATATATCTATATTTTGCAATTTCTGAAAATTATTCATTGATTTCAAAGGGATTTGTATTTTACATCAAGTATGTATTTCTGAATTTTACAAAGTGAGTATCATTTGATCATTTTAAAATGAATATTTACGAACATTTATAATGTTTGACAGATTAATAAACTCAAGAAATATTTCAGATTATAAAAGCAAAGTTTTCTGATCCCTAACATGTATTTTTTCTTTCTTTTGATGCGAAAAGATTATTTTCGTTATAGGTAATGAGATTTTTATTTTGGTTCTTTTAATTTAATTGTAATTCTCGAATGTAAAAAGGGGATTTTCTTGATACACAAAACAGCACAGGTCATAAGTCTTGTCATTTGTAAAGGCTATCTAAAATGCAAACATAATGGCAATGATTATATCCTGAATGTAATTACTCAATGGTAGTTTGCCTCTCAAAGAATTTCCTCTGTTATAACCTTCTAAATTCTCGATATCGCTAATACGAGGCGTGTCCGGAAAATAAGTACCGTTTTGGAAAAACTCGCATAAAAAATTTTTTTTTGAAAATAAAATTTATTTTTACATGAAAGAGCATTTCGTAAACTATTTTCTACATAGTTACTACCATTGTTCAGACATTTGTCATAGCGAGAAACCAACTTGTCTATAAGGAAATCTATATATCTTGAAAGAAAGATGCTGCCAGTGAAGACAGCCACTGCTGAACACTGTTTTTTGCGTCGTCATCGCTGTCAAAGCGCCTACCTCTAAAATCACGCTTCAAGTTCAAGAACAAACCCAAGTTTCATCACCGGTCACAATTTTGTTTAGGAATTCATTGCCCTCTTCACTGCATCGGGTACGAAATTTCAAAGCACTGCCAAGTCACTTCGTTTTGTGGACGTCCGTTAGCATTTTCGGAACCCAACGGGAACACAGTTTGCGATAATTTAAGCGATTTGTGACACTCTCAAGCAAAACAGTTTTTGAAATTTGTGGAAACTCATCAAAAAGCATTCTTATTGTGAATCGTCTATTTTCACGAATTTTCTCATTGACTTTCACGACATCATTGACAACAGAAGATCGCCCACTCCGTGCTTCGTCATGAACATTGGTGCGTCCATCATTAAATTGTCGAACCCACTTTCTAACCATTCCATCAGTCATTACATTTTCACCATAACTCTCTACAAGTTGACGATGAATTTCAGCTGGCTTAACTTTCTTTGCGTTCAAAAACCGTATTACAGAACGCACTTCACAATCGGAGGGATCGGAAATCGTCTCACACATTTTGAACGCTCACTAACACATGTAAACACAACCCAATCCAGCTGCAATGGAGTCAGTGGACAGACAATGAACCAGAGACGCGTATGCACATGCGCGGAACTGCGACACTGGCGCTGCGGTGGCGGTAGAACGAAGCGGTACTTACTTTCCGGACACGCCTCGTATATCAGTTCCTTAGTTATAATAAAGGCGTAATTTTGAACCGCAGTCAGATGACAGGGGCGGCTCCTGATATGGCACCCCATCTCCAAGCTTCCGCATCGCGCCGGCGGGAGGGCGTTCGGATCCCCTACGCAGTATTCAGCGTGCAGCGGGCCCAATACATAAATGATCTTCAGTGGAATCAGGTTTCGAACAAAGAACCCTCCTGTCCCAAAACTGAGACCTTACCACTAGGCCACCGCGGCTTCCAACATATGTCAGATTCCTTTTTTCATAGAAAAAATCAAGAAATTATGAAATTTAGAGGGAATTTTGTGCGGACTCAAAGTACGTACTGCATGCGTTGCAAATAAAAATTGTAATATTTTTCTTTTTAATTCCGTCGATTATCTATTCAATTATTGGCATGTTTCTAAAATTATCCAAAGGAATACATATATTATACCCCAGCAGTCATTTAAATGCTTTTAAATCATTCAGAAAATTCAGCATTTTGAATTAGAAATTGGAAAAAATATGTATTTCATCCACTCTAATTATTCCTTACGAAATTTTATCGGTATAAGAATTAATTTCTGTTACTTCCATACTTGAGTAAAAAGTAAGCTCAAAGTAGCGTGTGTCTTTTACATTTTGATATTAAGAATATTTTTATTGAAACTAGTTTCAGCTCGAGAAATTAGGAAAAAAAATAAAAAGAAGAAAAGTTTCTTTAACTAATAAGCAAAAGTTTTAGAGAGCAAAAAAAATTCTTTCAAGAAGAGTTTTAATGAATACGTCATATTTCATAAAGTAGACATTTCATTAAGCAATTTCTATGCTTTTAATAAATAAATATGTGTGTCATTGTATAATCCTTATAGAACCTAAATATCGGTGAAAAAATTTAAATTAGCTATTGAAATTACTTATAAAATTAAAATATGAAAAACTATAGTTAAATCATTCTTATATAATTCGCTATATTATCAACAAACTTATAAATGTAGCACGGTTCATGCTGTATGTGAAAAAATATCTTTAAAAAGGATAATTCTTCGAAATATGTTTTTTACATATATGCCTCTTCAAGTTTTTTCATTTAAACTATTTCAAGAGTCCATATGTTTTCTCAAAGATAGAACAACCCTAGAAGTTTCCTTTGAAAGAGAATCTATCTTTTTGAAGATTACCAAAAACTTTGAAATTCGAGATTTTCTACGGATTTTTCTAAAATTTTATGGAGTAGAATTATTATGCTAACAAACATATCGAACGATGATTTGTAGGCTTTTAAAATCTTTTATTTAACTATATTTGTTTCACGTTTGCAAAGATGGGGTTTGTAATCAACTTTTTACTCAATTCTTGAAGTAAAAGATTTCTAACATTTTTTACAGTTGTCTTTTCCTAACAGCAAGCCAACGTTTTAATATTTCCAGAACTTAATTATAATTTACTCGTTAATTTTAATTCAATTTTGATTCCGTATGCGTGGCGCCATCTTGTAGCGAAATTGAGAAAAAATGATTACAAGATTCCATAATTTTTACGATAATGAATTAGGAAGTGCATTAAAGAATATAAAGCAGAGTGTAAGCATAAAAATGTTTTTAAAAAATGTGGTTTTATCACTTAGACCACCTTTCAATTTAAGACTTCTATCAATTCACGACCATTTACTTTAGAGAGCAAGCCATCGTTGGAAAACTTGGGTCTACAGTTAGACTCTGAGTTTACAAAATAGAAAGTTTTCTAAAACATGTATGTTAAAGATAAAAATTAAAACATGCTGGCTTAAGTCACACCTTGATAAAGGGTAAGTAAAGCCGGCATTAAGGAGGGATAAGTTAGGATCCAATGTTTGGCTCAAGTTATTTAATGATGGTGTAACAATATCAAAACAAAATAATAAAATAAGCGTACAAATACTGCTCAAGACATTTATTAGTTAAAATAAAAATATAAAAAAAGTAAAAATACATTTTTCAGGGTTTCTATGTTTAAAATTTACACTAAAAAGTTCAAGCTGTTTTATTTAACATTTGATAACATGATTAAAGTTTGACTAACAAGTTTGAATAGAAAAATATGGTACTCCCCATTGATTCTTACAGGCGTTTAGTAGTAACAATACCTGCAATATTAACATCCCCCTCATGACTGACAATCGGAAACACATAATTATTTCCTTCTGATTTAGAAAACGTTTCTCAAAAATTTGCCTTCACTTTATCGTCCTTGGTTTCTGTGTTAAGTACAATAGCATAGAACTGTTTTGGCATAGAACTCTTTTTCTTTTGTGTTTTCGTTTTGTTACAATGATATATACATTCGGTTTGAGAGTGATCTTTGGTACCTCATTTAAAAAACAGTTTTCAATTTAAAAATATAGAAAAAACGGAAATATAAACTATGAAGTAACACAATCCTAAAAGTACTGTTTCATCAAAAACCACAACCATTGGGTAGATTCGCACCTCCTAAATTATGGATTGCAAAATTACTGTTTGAGGTTATGTTTGGGAATATTAATATTGTATTCAACTTAAAAATGCAATTTCAGTTATTAAAGTTATAAAGATTGCAATGGAATGAATAAATTATCCTAAAAATAAATATAGGTTTACAAACTTACCTTTAAAACATATAAGTAAAATAACTTCACATAACCCAGAAGCATAAGTAACCCTGGATGATTGTACTAAAAAGTAGAATATAACTTTTAAGCGAAATATAGACGTTAAAACAAAACTGTAAAAGCTTGAGACGCTGAAAATAATACTGTAATGAAATTAAACTGCATATCATAGAAAGAAAATTCCATAAAAATAATTTAAAATTAAAATATATTATAATTTTGATTAAAATTCCAATTTGCTTACATTATTATCTATTACATACATTGATTTTTGACATTCGTATTTTTGATAAAAACTACATTAATTCATTTTTAGCACGCAAATAAAAGCGTACGCTTCAAAATTTCTTATTTTATATCATTTCATCTACGAAGGATGTTGGTTATTATTTCTAAATTTGGTTATTATAACTTAAATGCAAATTATTAAAATAGTGTACTAAGCATTCAAACTATACTTTCTTCCTCTTGAAAGATGAATGCATAACAAATTCAGTTCACGGTACTTATATTTTTGCACCAATACGTGACAGAAATTACAAATTCTGACACGTTATGTTCCTATATATGTAGATTATGCTCCCCTTTTTATTTTTCCCTTGAGCGAAAGCTCAAAAATATTTTCAGACATAAACCCGAAGTAAACTAGCAGCGGGATCATAAAACAAGGAGAATGATACCAAAAAAAGGCAGGAGTAAAATATTTTTCATTATTCAAATATTCTGTCAGGGAAATGTTAGGGAGCAGTTTTGCAAATACTCATTGAGAGTGATAATGATACATTTTGTCATTATTTCCAGGTTTATGAACACGGATATTTACTGTGGCTTCTTGGAAATTTGAGTAAACTTCAAATATTTGAAAGCGTGACAAAAATATTTTACGAATTTTGAAATAATATTAGACTTTTTGATGGAGACTTTGATGACACTTTTTGTGTTTTGAAACATATAATATGTATGTGAGTTTCATTGTAGCACACATTTTTCGGTAATTTAACTCAAAAGTAGTCTCTCTTCTTATTATAATGTCATACTTTGTTACTGATGTACTTTGAAAAGACCGTAAAAATTCTAAAACTACTTGGATATAACAATTTAATATCTATCTCATGTTTCCAACATCTTTGTGACCATTTACTTAACAGTGAAAGCAAAACAATAATCATTTTTGCAGCTGTGGAATATTGTATGTTATTTTGCCAATTTTCTTAACGAAACAATAGCAACAAAAGATAGATTTTCAATATTATTTCAAATGGAATGACAATAAGGAGGTATAAAACTGCACGAAAGCTCATCAGGTAGAAGAATTCATGCTAGCTACATAAAAAATATTTTAAATTTATAATATATATTTATTATAAAAATCAAATGTTAAAATATGAAAATGAAATTGTATTACCAAAAATGGTATCATTTTCAAAACCATATTTGTTTAAAGTATTGAATACTTTATATTTATGATTCTTTAAATTTGTACTTAGTCAAGCATATTTGATTTATGAATTGTATAATACACGAATAATAATCTGAATGAATATGATAATGAATTGTATTGTTTTCTTTCAATTTTTACAGAAAGGCAGAAATTTTATTTAGCAGCATATACCTCTTTCAATATGTTTTCAGATATTTACCTCGCACAGACATGTGTTCTTGCTCTAGTGGAGAGATTCAAGATGTCTATCATTTGATACTTTCTTGCTCTAAATTCACTCCCGCTAGATGTTTACTCATCAGTAGTCTAAAGAAGAACAATTTAGCATGGCCTCCATCTTTCCCTACTTTGGTCCAGAACAAAACTTGTTTTGCATCATTTCGTGAATTTATCGACAGCATTTGCTCACATTATATAGACTATAAACTTTGTATCAGTTTTCTGGCTTTTACAATCTTTTTTCTTATTACTTTTGTTTATTTATTTGTACTTTTCAATTGTTGGAATTCAATTTTTTTCTCAATTATACTTGTATCAGACCCTTTTGTTTTGTCAACTGTGCGAAATTTGTGTGTTTTATATGTTGGTGACATTTTGTGTATTTGTGTGTTTTTATATGATTTTTGAATGCTTTATTCTTTTTTCATTTACCCCCTCCTTGTACATCTTTTACACAATTTCTCGTTATTATCCGGTTTTTTGTGTATATGTGACCAATTATTTTGCATCTATACCTTTTTAAAATAATTATTATGTTTCAGTATCTATTCCCCTTGTTTATTCACTTCATTGCTTAATACCATTCATGTGTTCGTATGGATGTGACCAATTTATTGTATATTTGAATCTTTTTTTCTTCTTCCCCCTTTTCTGTTTGGAATTTGTATCATTTAATTGGAAGCTTCCTTCAACCCTTTTTGAGTCTTTTACTTACTTCTGTAAGCCTTGTATTGTACTTGTTGGTGCACAAGGAGTTTTTTCTCAAAAAAAAAATGTTTGCACTACAATTCAATGATGTTAATTACTCTCTTTCCGTGAAGTTTCATTTAATTTTACAAATTTTTTAATGATCATATTGGGTGTGTAAAATTCTTCAAGATTGTTGAGCTTACTTCCTACCGGAGGAAGAGGGCCTAAGGAAAAAAAGAATGAAAACCTTGCGGTTTTTTCCGGTCAGTGACAAAAACACTAAAGAGAAGAGAATAGTAATTCGGATAATGTCAATAAAACCCAAGATATGAAAGAGAAGAGTTTCTGTTGTTGCCGTAGCAATGATGGGGAGGGGGAATTGGAGTACGAAGGACTACGAGATGCTTGCCAGGTGGTTCAAACTAAGAAGAGAAAAAGTAGAAGGGTACAAAAGGGTACTGCTGGTCAAAAAGGGTCAGCGGATTAACGAAAATCAACGAAAGACGCTTCCGCGAAAAACTCTTTTATTGAATTGAAAGTGTTATAAGTATTTGGAGTGAAAATATTTTTATCCCGAGCAACGCGGGTATATCAGCTAGTTATTAATAAGCATGATGAAAGGAATTAAGCATTTTCTTTCCCAAACATTATTGAGTGCATTATGACTGCACAAGAGCATTTATGTAATTTAGGCGACAATTCAATTACTAGTTAAATAGTATAAAAACAACTAGAATTTAAATCCAAGCCTTTTTCATTATTCTGAAAAACATTGGATAAATTTTGAATGGTTTTAATATTAAGAGACTTGGTTTTAATATTCTGATAAATTATAAACATGAGAGAAAAAGTCTCCTACTCCAAGAAAAAATAAATATTAAATATTTTAAAAGAGCTTTATAGAAAGTTTTAATAATTTTCCGTATTGCTCGTAAGCGAAAATTTCTTCAATGGGAAATTTTGCGCTTCTTCGTTGAAAAAATAAACGTAATCCTTTTATACGCTGTGAGGATTCATAAAAAATATTGAATGGGTTTAAATATAGCTAAATCATTTTATTAAATTGATTATTTACTCACCTTTTTAATTGAGGGAACATTTCTAATAAAACTGAAAGATTTTATCTTTTAATTACCATTTTTAGTTTTCAATAAAAATAATGTCACTACAATTTTGAAATATTTATTTTTCTCATTCACTTTCTGCGGATTTTATACAATCAATAAAAAATGCCTTATAACGGGAAAGAATCAGTCAGCTTGTTGATGCAAAGTAATGAAATAAGTGGTATTTTCTGTAATTTATCCTTTTGAAATAATTCATAAGCAAAATTATTCTTAGGCTGGTTGAAATGCACAAAAGCGTTTTGCTTTCTTCTGCAAAATATTCATCATAGATGATCTTATCCATAAAGCCAGAAAGAAGTACAAGAAAAAGTAATTTTATTCAGAGAGGAATTTGCTCTCGCCATCACTGAGACATAATTAACAACGTAAAAGCACTTCGGGGCACTCAACTTGAGTGATGTACCAAAGAACAAATGAAAAAAGCTAACACCAAAGTTATGTACGGTTTTTAAGGTTCGCAGTTCTTTATTTACTGCGCGTATGCACGAACTGCATAAAAACCGACCGAAACTTAAAATTTTTTTAGAATTAGCGTTTCAGAAATTCAGTTTTAATGCCATTTGCGTTTCATCGAATTATTTTCTGAAATTTTCTGCCCTCCATTTTTATGCAAAAATTGCAAATGCTCCTCTTCCTATGAATTTATTTTTTATTTATCCTATAAGGGCGAAAAATTTAAAGAATTATGTTGCTATATTCTTTAGATCGTTGAAGTACAAATAGTAATTCTATGAATAGGCATTT
>BGPR01000007.1:4394871-4505958 GCA_013235015.1 Araneus ventricosus | reverse complement strand
ATAGAAAAATGCTACTGAAACTTAATCAGAATAGTGATACATAATACCTTCCAACGTTTTATAAAAATAGTAGAGGCACGTGATATGAACTTCTGAAAATGTATCTAAAGAATTGGTACACAATATAGTATTTCACCATACTTGAAAATATTTAATGTATGTGTTGTTCAGAGAGAAAATAAGGAAAACGAATTGAATCTACTTGCTTATAAAATGCAATTTTGGACTAAAACATTTTAATTCAAATCTCATGTCACTTTCTGTGAAGCGTATATTTGATCATATATTTGAAAATTCAATAATATTTTATTTTTGTTCATTTATTGTTTTTTGTGCATCTCATTTTTATACTATTACTAAACTACACTTTTAAAACGGTTTAAAAATGTAATTAATATAATCTATAAGATAAGAGCTGTTTGAAAACTCACATATATAATATAATGATATGAATTCATTTACATGTTTGACTGGAAATTTCGTGATCGAAATTCATCACATATTTTAAAAAAAGAAAGAAGTTATACTAACAAATTAAATATGCTGGTACATTTTTCTCTGATTACCTTTAAATGAATAAATATAAAATTGTACAAAAATTCTTTAATAAACTTTCGAAAATTCACCAGCTTGAGAATAATATAATTAGCACTTCGAATTGCCATTTTTTCATCGAACACATTTAAAACTTGAATTTATTAATTTCTAGGCAGTATGTTAATTTCTGCTCCAAGAAAGGGAATGGAATCATGCTTAGGTGATGCACGATCGCGCTTCAGCTATGTTTTGGAATCAATTGCATGTACTGTAGTAGGAAAAAGGAAAATATGTCATAATAAAGTGTAAAATATCATGCAGTTTAAGCACGTCATGCGACTGAATTGCCTCCATCATGGCTCCATCGACTCCGTTGCACAAAAATGAAACGTATTTCGTATTTAGAACGTCTAGTGTTTTTTAACAGCGTTTCAATCATGCTAAATGTTTTCTTTTAATTATTTGTTAGAAATTGGATATAATTTCTCCTCTTGAAAAAATTCACTCCTTTAGAAATATTATTATTTTTATAATTGACATGTTTTCTCTAATTTCAATAAACGCACACGCACATATATATAAACAGAGATGTATGTGTGGATAAATCGATTGATATAGATATATATGAAATAATACCAAGAGAAGAAGGACTAAATATAACATCAACATAATAGATTAAAAAATGTATAATTCTTATCCTATTTTTAATCCCTATTTCATTTTGTAAATATATTTTTCACATACTGTCTTCTCTGTGCAAATGAGTTGCAGCATAAACACATTAGGTGTGCTATGTTTATTTCTTTTTTTTTGTTTATTTTTAAGTTTGTTTTTATTTTGTGATCTAAAAGTTTTGTATTTTATTCACTAACCTTTTTTTTCCTTTCAAACTTTTTATTTATTTTTTTGAAAATATAGAAAGTAGGAAAATATTTCAGTAAAAAATTCAGGTATATGTTATCTTCGAATCCGTCCGTTTCAAATACCAAACATGTATTATTATCAAAGAACGAGATGAGTAACCAGTTGAGTGTTCGGTTGTCATTACTACTATTGAACTATTTCATTTCACTTAATAAAGTAAGTAATATTTTCCCATTGTTTATAATACCTAAATATTTTGCCCTAACTATCCTCCATCGTATTACGAGGGCAATAGCATGTAATAAAGCCTCTATTTTCCTTGTATTTTCTTTGCTTTTTCTCAGTCATAAATTTAGAACGATAATGAGCCTCTAAATACTAACTGACCCTTTAGACTGAAGTTTCTGTTTTTTCCATGTGTTATCCATGAAATCAATCATATTCAAAAAATAAAAAAATTCATAGCCCAGAAAATATTAAAAATGATAAAATGCGTTGCATTGCATCGATTCCCGAAGATTTTTATCGCAGTTTAATCTCTTAAAAATGCGAAAATTTTACGCAATTAAGCCTCTTATCTAAATTAATTAACCTCCGATAAATTATAATAAATCTCTCCTTTAGTGCAATATCTGATCGAACTTCCGCCCCATTTTTTCACACATTTCCAAGAAAGCGTGTATTAGCTGAGCAAATCCCAGAAGCCCAGGATCACGGAAATATTTGCCCAATTTGTCTTATCTGAACCATTCTGGGTATTCTGTTGAGCCGTAATCAATCAGATCACCTTATGACCCCAGCACATTTGTCATTTGGTTGTCCAGCAAATTTCCCAATAGTTTACACGAAGTTACAAGGGACCCCTATCCTTTGCCTTACTAATAACAAATTTCCTTTTGTGAGTTTCTATCCGTGAGTTTCCAAATCAAAATAATGAGAAGACCGCCGTTAGCTATTCGATTTGTATTCCATTAATTATTAGCGTCTTTCTGCGAGTCTGCTTGTAGGATAATCCGATGCATCATGGGAACAAACTAAGGTGAGTCCACAGAAAATGATGCAAATGAAGAGATTGAACAGTTAATTAAAATGACTTCAAGTCGGTAATTATTTTTGTAAATAATTATATTGGGAACAAGTCAGTCGTCTAGGGTATGTCGATGAAGGAGGGAGAATTGCTTCAGAAGATATACCAAAATTTTAAAACAAAATAAGGGAAATTAGTTTACTTTGTGATAGAGAATTCTCTGTTATTTGGTAAGAATTACTTTGAGATAAAACTTTAGATAGCAGATGCAAATATGCCTTTGGAAGCATTGTATGATTTGTTAGGAGAACAAGCAGTGACGCCATTTACTACAGTATTGACTCATTCAATCTATGAGCATTAAAGCTGGCTGAATAAATATATCTAGTGTAAAGATTTCATTGTTCTGGGGATTTCAAACAACACAATTATTTCGTTGTTTTTATTTATTTTTTAATTTGTTTGCTAATAAGAATGATGTTATTTCTGTATATTATATGAGAAATTCTATGAATTAAATATACAAATAAAAGTTTGCGTAACTTTTGGTTAAAAAAAATTATTCGGAAAATGTCATGGTAAAAGTTAATGGTAATTGATAATTGAATCGTAAACTGAATTTCTTTATGTTTTAAGTTCTTTTTATTGTTCTTTTATAATTGATGTGATGAAATTTTTAATGTGTATTCCATGTTGTCTGCTATGACGTATTTTGATATATTTTTGAATTTTAAAAATTATGAATATAATATAACACACAAAGTTGTTTAAAGATAAAAACGTGCTCTTTGTAACTGCCATCAACTTTCAACCGTGTGCTTTTTGCAGGAGTGTGAAATCTTTATATATACTATTATTTTGTTTTGGAGGTTTATAACTTAATATTATTTGAGAAGCTTGGATAATATCTAAATATTTGTAAATAGTTAAACTCTAACGAAATTTCACTAGTTTTCAGTAACCATTACAAAACTGCTGTTATTTTATGCTTTACTACATTACCAATGCTTTTTTTAATGCTACAATAATAATATTAAATTCCTTACTACCTTTCTGATATTTAATCATTACTTGATCTAAACTATGATTCGCAAGTTTTCACCAGGGTGTACTCTATATTTTGCCTTGTATTATCACCTGCAGAATATTCAAGAAGCCATCCCCTCCTAATATGCAGTTTTATGAGTAGCATTGGTGGCCTCTTACTGACCCCTTTACGAATAACCGTTATACATACCACTTACTGTTTGTAACACAAACGCGATACAGTTTCTTTGAGAAGTTCTGAGAAAGACATAGGTTATAATACGGAGTTTTGGCGATACTTTGGAGGTGATACTTTGCAAATAAATATTGTAATTCACAAAAAAATATTGGAGTCCAAAGTTATATAAATCACATATGATAAAAAAATTTAAAAAAATGCTTTTCTTATAATTCTTTTATAAGATAGAAAATAATTCTCTCCCATTTGATTCCTATACAAATATGGTCGTAATGGTCTCATTTTAAGATCTAGGCATCTGGACAGGAGGTTTCCAGGCTCTAAGCCTAATCTCACCAAAGATCTGATGTGTATGTGGGCCTGATGAACATCAAATCTGTAGTTTAGGATCAAATGTGGTCCCGCTGGTGTGCTGAAATTTGGAGAGGGGGTGCCGGCTCAGGTGCTTTACTTGTCGTCTGATCTTGGTTAAAAATTACAAGGTCCACCACAAGATAGCCTTGATATTACGTTAATATAATTAAACTAAACTAAAACGCGTGGTATGAATGCGATTAATGCAAGAAATTACCCTCAGTACATGTCATGCCTTTATCTAGTTTAAGATGCATTATTTGAATGAACACAATTTCAAAAGGCTGCTTCTGTACAATTACATCCTTTTACTTTACGCTGTCTGACAAAATAGGAATATATAATCTCTCATTAAATGTCTATGTCAATTTATACGATCATTGTTTGTATTACTCATAAATACATATTAGTCCTAAAATCATAGCCGTTTTTTTCCATTTCAAAATTTTACTCTTAATCTTACATAATAGTATAGACTATGAAAAACATGATAATTTTAGCATTGGATAACGTGTTAAATATCTGAAATGTTAGTAGAGTCTACTGTAGAATATAAAATAAGTTTGCGAATATTGGAATATAGTATGATGTTCTAAAAGTCATGGAGATGTTTTGACTTCAAAAAAAAGTAAAATTAATTTTAAAATTTTCGCTTATGATATCTTCATAATGTGGTAATAATAATTTAAACTACCCACAAGGCTTAGAATGCTCACATAATATAATATCTAATTATCAAAACTCTATATGCTGCTAATGTTTATAAATTCTTTGTTGAATAAGAATTATCAGATAGGCTAATGCCTTTTCTCAAACAATTGAAATGCTTTATTATTCTTCCCCTTCTGAAAAAATTATTTCATCCAAATAAAAGAGCAGAAATGGTTAAGTTTTATTATTGTTTTATTAATGAGACAGAAGATAATTTCATTATCTCTTGCAGTTTTGAATGTCTGGTAATATTTTAAAAATTAATCATTATTATTCGCATATCTTCATTAACTTAATACAATATACTGAAAAAATGTCGTTGTTTAAATATTAAAAACCTTTGAATTTGAAATTGATGTTGTAATTCATAAGAAGATAATAAGACATTATAATAGAAAATGGGATACGAATAGCTTTAAATTTCACCCCTTTTTTATTATTAAATTAAAGAAAAATATGAGAGGTAGAAGGAAATATTCATTTTAATTTATTTTAGATTCATTTTTTTAATTTATCTTCTTTCATATAGCACACACATACCTTTGGAAAAAATTAAATAACAATATTGTAAATAAATGAAATTCTTAAAAATATAAAAGGCAGTAACGGAAATAAATATATTAATAATAGCAGTGAAATTGCAACAGCTAAGTCACAAAATCGTTTAATTGTAAATGTTTAAATAATGTTATGAACTTAGATGCTCTGCTTATTTTGCAGCTATTTGAATAGTTCATTATTTAATTTTTTTCCAATTACAAATTAGTTTAATGAAATGTAATAAGAAAAATTTGTAATTTATATTGGAGGAAATGGAGTCAGTTTCTTAGTAAATAATTTTTGTCAGATGTTATAGTTAATTATTTCAATTCATTATTCAGGGGATTTTAAAATGAAGGTGACTCAAGTAAATATGTATTCATTTAATTCACTCTGAATAAGTTTTCAATGTCTTTTTGGCCTAATAAAGTACTTAGATATTATGATGACAGCAAAAACCGTGATTGCTTCTTTTTATCTGGATTAAATCTTAAATTCAGCTTAAAAACAGAAATCATGAGATATATAATTTTCACATGCATAGGCTGGAGGGATATTTAAAAAAATTATTGTTAGGATATTTTTATTTTGAAATGAATAATAAATTACAATTTCACAGTGTATTAATGTTCCACTCTCGCTTTCTCATTCGATTTTAAACTGTTAAACCCTTTCCCTAACACATAACATTGCTTTAGCATCTTGCATAACAACTCTGTGTCTCAAAACTACAATAACAATGCCAGACAATTTCAAATCAGAAATATAGATCCAAACCAAGGCAAATACTAGTCAGACTTAAAGTAGCCCTAATCAGTTCAAGACACTAACCATGAATCTGACACGTGTAGATCATTTGGATGATTGGGTGGAACCTTTTAACCCTCTGATTCCTGGGACACTTGGAGATCAGGGACCTCAGAATAATGGAACACCTGCGTTTCTCTTTCAAAGAGAAGAGAAATTTTTATCCCACAAAAATCAATATGAAAGCTTGCAGTCTCAATGGGTTGATATACAAAAGAGGACGCTGCTTATCTGATGGCTATTACGGGTATTTACTACAAGGAAATGGGTTCGCCTGAAATGAGAGCTCTAACAAAATCTCCCTGACCCCCATACACACATGGATGAACCACTCTAACGAACAAAACACACGCTTCGGATATTCTATCAATTACACGTAATGAAAGGGGTGGAAATTGCTCAGGGAGATATGGGCTTTTCGGGCATCTGCCTTTTTCTGCTTGTACGGGCGTTTGGGGACTTTCAGTATTGTAGGAGTTAAAGACGCAAGTGCTAGATTTAACTATACCGACCCAGGCTCTCCAGTCAAATGCTCATATCGAGATAAGATGGCGGGTATAAAGAATTGCTCAAGTAAATCGAATGAATAAATTCTGGGATTCCTTCTGGAGATTGATCCAAATTTGCTTATTGCGTAGCAAATGCATCTTTAAAATAAGTGTTTCGTGTAATAAAGTGAAGAAGAAAGTAATTACATGGGTTTTACAAAAGGTAAATTCCGTTAGTTCCAATCGCAGAGGTACGCATGCGTGCCGAATAGTTTGAACCATCTGCAGGACAGAGATGCGACTGTTAAGTCGGTCATTCACGATCACTTCACGCCACACAAATCTGATCGTTCTACGCCTAAACCTATCGTCAATGAGGAATTCGATCAGAATTGGCGTGGCGCTGAACGGAAGTTTTAATATCCAACCAATCCTAATTTCCATTACTCCACGTCATTTGTATTGGGTGGGCGCTCAGTGAATGCCAGTGAGGAAAGAGAGGCTTCGAATGCTCGGTACTGGTAGTGGGACTTATGGCACACTCTAGCAAGGCGTTCACCAGGGAGGGTGGAGCGAACCTTACTAAATGAATGGGCAAAAACTAAAATGGCGGAGGCTGCCACCACGTCATTTGTGTGGCATGGAGGGATCGTTAAGGACCGGCCCCAGGGAATACTGCAATGCAGGTGATTCGTAGTAGGTTGCTATTATATTTCGGAAAATCAATACGGGTACGTGGGTTAATCAGAAAGCAAGTTCCATTAGCTACAATCGCAAGGGAGCGTATACGTGCAGAATACTTGAAACCGCCTGCAAGACGGAGACACCACTGATATGCCGGTCATTCACTATCACTCTATATGGGTTGGAGTCACGAAGGACGGGCTGGATATCCAACCTGTCCTAATTTTCACCTCTCCACGTCATTTATAATGGGTACTCAGTGAATGTCAGTGTAAAAGAAGAGGGGCTTCGAATGCTCGGTGGTGGTGCGAAGTGCTCCAGCAAAGCGTTTACGAAGGGGTTTGAAATGAAGAAGGTATGGAACGGCTCTGAGAGTTCCTATTAAATGTATGGGCTAAAAATAGAATGGCGTGGATTGCTACCACGCCATTTCCGTGTCTTGGAGTGATTGTGAATGACCGGTCACAGGGAATAGTGCAATGAAAGTTATTCGTAGTAGGTTGCTATGATGTTTAAGAAAGTTGATACTGGTACATGGGTTATCCAGGAAGCAAGTTCCATTAGCTACAACCGCAAGGGAGCTTATTCTTGCCGAATACTTGAAACCATCTGCAAGACAGAGACATCACTGTTAAGCCAGTCGTTCACTCCACGTGGGTTTGAAACCACGAAGGACGGGTTGGATATCCACGAAGTTTGGATATCTAACCCGTCCTAATTTCAATCACTCCACAACATTTGGAATGGGTACTCAGTGAATGTCAGTGGAGAGGAAAAGGCTTCGGGTGCTCGGTAGTGGTGGTGGGGGCTTGCGGTGCTCTCTAGAAAGACGTTCACCAAGAGTGTTGGAGTGAAGCTGCCGTCAGTGTCCTTATTAAATGCATGAGCTGAAAACAGACTGGCGTGGAGTTACTGGAAATTGCCGACCTTAAGGAATACTGCAATGCAGAGGATTCTTAATGGGTTTCGATAATGTTTAAGAAAATCGATTTGTCCACCTTATCTCCATACAGAGGCTACAACGTAACGACTCAATACAGACTTTTCTCTGTAATTCTGTAATCTCTTATACAGTTCAAAGCTTGCCTCCTATGATTTTCATATATTTTTGCAACGCTACGGCTTTCTTTTCTGGAAAGAGATTATAGAATGACAAAGCTGTGAAACAAAGTGTTACTACTTAATTTTCTTTAAAGGCGACATCGTTGTTTGATATGGGGATACAAAATATGTTACCTCATTGTGACAACTGTCTCCATATGGATGACAGTCATGCTTAAATATAAGTATTCGCCAGTTAACAATAAAGTGTTTTGCTCCGGCACATTCTATGTTCTTTAAATTGTTCAATGCAACTTAATTTCTGTACATATCAAATAGAACAAAAGTAGGGAGAAATGTGGGTAACCAGGGGGTGCAACATCCTTATTTAGCACTGACAGTAAACCGCTTGGAAATAAAAAAGATCAGTGTATACATAGGGATAAGGATATTTACATTCATCTAAAATGATGGACCTTTGAGGACAAAAACGTTCTAGCTTTATTAGTTAAATAAGCTAACGCAGTTAAAAGTATTCCAAAAATGAATAGATTTTTACTATTATGAGCAAACTATTTGTGAATTAACGATATTTGTGATGAATTAAATGAAACTGCATAAAAAGACTATGCTTGCCACCAAATTAAAGAATACGTTTCTTAGTTATAAATATTTTAAGAATTCTTGGAATGATGTTTTAAATCAATAGCTTCGATTCTTTAGTGGGGTTGCGAGTATAAATTTGTCGGTAGCAGATATACTGACGATTTGTACTGCTAAAAAATTAATCAATATTCGTTAGCAAAAGTAATTTAGAAAAATGTCTTCATTTGAATCATCTTATTCAGATATGTGTCCCATAAATATACTTAGCTAGATTTATTTTTGTTATCATAATTAATGTTCTAGTCGTCTGATTTTTTTCCAACTTCTATGAATATTTGCGATTGAAAAAAATATTTTTCCGTGTATATGAAAAAAAATTTTCAACGCAGAAATGGGGACGTGAATCGGAAAATACCTCAATTGCGTTAAAATATGTCTAACAAGTTATCATGAAAATAATATATTCGTCTTCCTATGAGGCCTTCATGCGTTTGAGGAAAGATATTTTACTATTAGACTAAACTAAATAAAAGGTCGGGAGAAATGAATAAAAAATGAAGTTAAATAAATGATAAAAAATGAATGCATAACCTCGGCTTGTTTCTAATATATATAATGTAATTAGAGAAAAGTTTAATAGAGAATGGATTTTCAGGATAAAGAACAAATCTAAAAAGCACATGTGGGAAATCTCCTTTTAACTTACAAAGTACAGAATGCATTTTGAACAGAAATTTATTTTCTATTGGAACTGAATATTTTAATTTGTTATATTTCTTATGTTTTAAGTTATTTTCTGGAAAGGAAAAAAATCTTACTGTGCCAATGAAATTTCTAGAATTTATTAGTACAGTAAAAAATTGTAAACAAAACGATACGAAGCTATTGTTCGTATAATTAGAAACTTTTTATGTATCTAATACCACGCAGTAGCCTGTTCAAAAAGAAAATGGTACAGTTAAGAATTTATGATATCACAAAAAATAGTAACAAATGAATGAAACATAACAATGAAATTATCAATAAATAAAGGTTTTAAACAACAATCTCTACAATATCGTTTCAATAAACAAAAATTATATAAAATAAATTTTTAATATCATTCGCGTACTTGAAAACAAACAAAGTCTACTGAATGACGATATTTTCTTCTATTTCAAAATGCCTAGAGATTTTTAGAATATTTGCTCATCCAATTATTTTCATTGCTTTTATTTCTATTTGCGTCTGGAGAGTCATCTTGTGAAGGCGCCTATTTCGCCTGATCCTTATTAAGCCTTATTAAATCTGTACACTTCTTGTTATTCTGATTCTACTGCATTGTCTACAGAATTCATTATTTCCAGTTCAATTTTTTTTATGTCTCAAGTCTCAGACTTCAGAAGATTTGATTTTGTTGTGCCATAGGACTTATTTTCATCTTCTCTTCGTTGAATTCTGTAGTAAATCTTTTATTTATATTCTGTTACTCAAACGAAACTCGTGAATTCACTGCTTTCTCGTATTTTCCCCCAACGCATAAGAATGGGAGAAGGCTCATAGTGTTTTGCAGTTTTTTACTCTTTATTTAAGAAACAGATTAGATAAAGAGCAACCACTTTCAGATAAATTCCTAAGAGAACGAATGCTTTTGATTTCCCACCGTTTTTCCTTCGATTATTATGGCACCAACCTATTAATTAATTAGAAAGAGTAGAAGCAACAGATAGTACAATTTCAGCGTAACTCTGATGTTCTTACATATCGACAGTTTTAAAAATGTAATTTTTATGCCTATTCGTTCAGAATTACGCAGTGAAGTATTGCGGCCTAATTAGTTATTTTAACAAATGCCTGGAGTTTATTAACAATTCCTTAATTGAATGGCATTTGTAGATTTTCTCCATAAATGAACGATAAATAATTTATCAAAATTTTAGATGAAAATTTGAATTTAGTGAGAAATAAAATAAAATGCTTGCTGGGCAAATATATTTACAAATTAGAATCCGATAATGTAAGAAATATTCCAAATTACTTCATCACTTTCATTTGAAAATTATTAGTTTTAGTGTATGATTTAACTTTGTGCCTTGATTTGAAAAGCATTCGCATATTTTGTATTCACTATATGTGAATAGAGTTGAAAGTTAAAGAGAAAAGTTAAAATTCGAGTGTAAAAGTTAACGGTTTCTTTTGTCTGTGTGTGAAATGTAAAATAAAGTTTTCAAAAATTAAGAACTAGTGAATGTAGAGAAATTCACAAAAGAACTTCCTCCTTAAAATGAAATTAAAATGATTGTAAACAAAGGAAACCGTTGGAATTTTTGTTGGCATATTTTTGTTCAAAGAATGATTTAATTTCCATATAAAACAAGTGATGCATGACATGCTTTAGTATAATTGCATGTGACTGTTTTTTATTCAGAGAGTTCAATGATATGTAGCAAGTTGCATGAAACTAGTATTAAGTTGTTTATATTAACACAGAAATAAATATAATAACACAAATTTACACTCATTTGCAGTTAAAAACAAATATTACGAAGTTGTGAACATATCCAAGCCATTTCAGGAAACTTTTTCTAAGAAAAGGATGTTTTAGCGAGTCAGAAGTTCAAAACTTTCTAACAGATGCCCTAGTAAATTGGTATTTCTAATATCTTCTTCTTCCAAAATTAGATTAAAAAACAAATTAAAGACTAAGCAGTATTTTTAAAACATTTCTCATGTAACGCAACAGTCTTCGAAAATATTGGTTACTTAAAAATTAACCAATATTTTCGAAGCACCTATGAAATTCGACAGCTTTCTGATAATCAAGTAGCACTACATACTCTACGTTATTATACAATATTTTGCGATATTGCGAATATATCATATCATATCTATATCATTATATATTGGACAAAATTGGACAAAAATTCAGGCCACATAAAGGAATAATTTTGACTTATGGTCGTTCCTTTTTTCAGAAAATTTTTGTCCTGCTTCAGAGCTATAATGGCGTGTGGCCTCTGAGGAGAATCGCCATTTTGGTTCTTTTACAATTTTCTTCCATTTTGCTTTCATTCTAATTGTATTTTTCGTTCTATTTTGCTTTTTTGTGTTTTATTTTAAGGTTTTATTAATGCTTATTTTTTATAATTTTTAACTTATTTTTTGAAGTTCTAATTTTGTTTTCGTGTATTCTATCAGAAGCAGCTGCATATGCGCCTTTCTGTATAATGCAAAATAATTTTAATTAATTTTTAATTCAAGTTCTATTAATATTTAATTTAATTTTCGTTAATTTTATCAATTATAACTATTATATATTGTATAATATCTGTGTGCTATTGGGTATTAGAAGGACCAATAGAAAGAAAAATCTGGTGGAATATACAATAAACGTATGTATGCGACGTGAATTATAAAAATAATTGCTATGAAAAGGTATTAGATAAAAGGATGTTAAATTTTTGTAAAAAGATCAAAATAAAAACCTGTCCATTGCATTATACTTATTTATTTCCAAACGTTAAATTTCATAAAAATCCAACTTGCTTTAGATTTGTAACGTGTGGTACAGGCTGTTATAATTATTACAATGCTAAACATTTCTTCAAATTACTGAAAATTATTTTAGATGAAATTAAGAAGGAAGATAATTTCATAATTAACAATAACACTGAAGTTTTAAACTTCCCTAACAATCACGAAATTAGCAATTTAAACACTTTCGACTTCGAAGATCTGTACACTAATCTGCCACACAAAAAAATTAATGGAAATTTGTACTTTTTATGTAGGATGATTTTTAAACGATTCTATTATAGAAAAAACTGATTGGATTGAACTTTGTAATTTGAATATTAAAGAAAACTACCTTTTTAATGAAATTCACTTTTATAGACAAATAACAGGCATTCCAATGGGTGTTTCGTTCTCTAGTACACTGCCCAATGTCTTCTTGCACTTTTATGAAGATAAAATAATTAGAAATAATTTAATTTACGGTTTCAGATTTATTGATGATCTGCATATTTTAAATACTGATAATTTAAATTTTATTATTAATTGTTATCCAAAAGAAATTATAACTCAATAAAAATAACTTAAATCAGAATAAAGGTACTTTTTTAGATATTAAAATTGAAATTTCTTGACAAAAGACCTTGCTTGGCTTATATGACAAAAGAGCTGAATTTAATTTCATTTTCAAAAATCTTTGTAATTATCATTCAAATCTTGATTCTAGAATCTTCAGGAACTTAATTTTTAATCAATTTAACAGAATTTAAAAATATTGCAACAATAAGAATGAATTTATAGTAGCTACCAATAATTTTCTTAAAAAAATCTTTCTAATAACAATTTTCCTTCTGATTATCGCGGCATTGAAAGATTGATTTTTGAAAGTAGTTTAGAATTTAAATAATAATTTTAGACTCTAAAATCTTCAGAAAAAATTATTTGGTGGCTGCTAATATTTTTCTATAATATTTTTTATTTACATTTTTCTTATAATTATTGAGACTTTGAAAGATTTTGTGTGGGCTTTTTTTATTTTAAATAGTAATTTATTCTCTTAGCCTAGAGTTAGCCTTTGTTCCTCTGTTTTCCTTCAATAGATGGCGCAAGAATCTTTAATCGTTTTCCTTTTGAGTGGGGATGTAATGGATTCTTGGAATTTCTTGGGCGGGAAAATTATTCTCTTTCGTTTGTAGGGGCCATTTTGTTTTGTCTTTTCGCTTAGGGTGAGTCGAATGCTTTTGCTTTAATTATTGTTTTGTTTTTATGACGGTATTCTGTGCCCGATGGCTGGTGATTTTTCTTTAAATTGTTGTTTAAATTAATCTTATTGGCGTCATCCTTTTTGTTTGTTCATAAAAAATATATTGTGATTATTCCTTTCTTTTTCTACTTCCCTTGGGATCTTTCGGGTTACAAGAAGCTTTGATTCACGAAAACCAAGCTTCTTACAGAAAAATTTCCCAAGCTTTTTGAATCCATACCGAACATGTAACCCTTGAGAAAGCATGTTGGAATGGATTCCTTGTTCGTTTGCTAAAGTTTTTACAGGTTGAATTTCTCTGTCTTTATGCTTATTTGGAATGTTTTTGCCTTCCTTTGTTTTTTGTATACAGCGGCATATTGCGCGCTATTGAAAGATTGTCACAATTTTTTAATATTTTTTGAATTTGTTTTAATTGTTAATTGCATTTTATTTAATTTTACTCTTTATATCTACGTGAATTATGATACTTTCATTCAGACAGTGTGTTTTTCAATAAATTAAAAGACTAAAGACGTCTTAAATATATTTCAGTTTCATCCTGAATAATCATTATAAAAAAATGCTAAAATACAGGGTGGGCATAAATTACTGAACCCATTTCAAAAATTAATTTTTAAAAAAACCTTTAATGTAGCAACTTCGCTTTTTAAAAAAAATGAGATAGTGGCTCAAAAAGTTTTTTTTCAGATAGGTAACGCGCCGCTACGGAGATAGTTAACGCACTAAATCTGTTCCCGCGGGAGATTCCCAAAGCAAGTGTCAAAATGGCAACCGTGCAGCAGAAGGCACGTTTCGATGGTTTCATTTTCCCAACAGAAAAATGAATAAAAAACAATAACATTATGCTACAAAGCTTCTAAATAAAAAAAAAACTTTACGTAAATATTAATATTGGTCTTGAAAAGTCCTTTTTATTAATATCAGTTAGGTAGTAATGAGAACTCAAAAAGAACCCAGAATATAAACAATTTGAGTAATGAACTTGAAGTTATAATAACCACTTCACCTAAGTAATTGATTTATTCACAAAATATTTTTTATATAGTAACTTTAAGAATTGAAGAATGCTTCAAAATGAAAACAAAACTAAACATGCCCCCCCCTCAGCTGTCAAATTTTGGGACTGACAACAATCAAATAACTTCAAATATCTTTAAAACCATTTAGATATCAGATCTAAAATTTGGAGTCAATGGGTCATCGAAAAATCCCCCCCCCCCGAAAAAAAATTCGATACTTCATTTTTAGGGTACTGTGTAGCCTTAGGGAGCGAAAATCTCCCTTACTCGTTCAACAACTACGTCCGAGACCGATGGTAGTCCAGCACATTTCCTGTTCCCTGAAATTGCTCATGTTCCAACGCTTCACAGAGTTCTTACTCTGAGATTGACAAATTCGATACTCTAGGCGAAAACATTTTTGAACTATTACAATTGATTTGCTTTCGTGGAACCACAGACGTCCCTTCTGCTGCACGATAGCCATTTTGACACTTGCGTTGGGAACCTCCCGCTGCAGGAAATTTAGTGCGCCGTACCGGCGCTTTACCTATCTAAAAAACCATTCTGAGCTACTCTCTCTTTTTAAAAAATGAACTTGCTACATTATTGGTTTTTTTATTATTAATTTTTGAAATGGATTCAATAATTTATGACCACCCTGGATATTTTGATTAGAATCAATTTGATTGAAGGAAGAATAACTAATCGAATTAAATTTAGCCAGGAAGAAAATAAATGTAATGACAGAAACTGACATATATATATGGAAATAAATTGTTGTAAAGAAAGCGTCATTACATTATTGTGTGTTCATTTTTCATAAAGAAATTATTACAGGTTACCAATTGCCTCCCAATCAAATTTTTATAAACCTATATTGAAAAATTTTCTGATAATGCGAATATTCTTGCTGAATTTAGGTGTAGGATTTTATTTACAGGTACACTTTCTCATTCTTTCAAATATTTTTGAAGCATGAATATCGCTGAAAGTAATATACTTTAAAAATCGTGAAATACCATACAGAGGAAGTCAAGCCGAGATGGAAAAGGCCTTATTTTTAGCTCATACTACTAGGTAGTGCCACCTTACTGATACTACCAGCCCTCTACACTGCTACGCACTAAAAAATCACATAGTGAAGCCACTGGCGTCATTTCGTTGTTTATTATATGGTGCTGTTGTTTTTTGCTCGACATGTTGTAATTTTCAAGACCCTCAACGAAAGATCTAGTCTAATCACATAGTGAAGCCACTGGCGCCATTTCGTTGTTTATTATATGGTGTTCTTGTTTTTTGCTCGACATGTTGTAATTTTCAAGACCCTCAAAGTAAGATCTAATAGACTAAAACCTAAGATATTTGTTCATTCTTTGCTATGCCTTACAACCTTAGACAATACGTTTTTCAATATCACTACTTATTTTTGTTAATCCCATCAAAAGAAAAACAAATATTTTTAACATTGCCGATGAGGACAAGTTGTCAGGAGGAGAAGTTGACGACATCGTCATTTTGCCCCAAGTGCTTTTTACTGTATCCTTTTTGAAGAATATATGATTTTTTTAGTTATTTTGTATAATTTTCTTGAGTTACGTGATACACTATCTGTTCCGTCACACATTGCAAGGTGTGAGGCCTACAGAAAATATTTTAATAAGCTTACCTATAAAAGAGTTGTTGGTTCTGAAAGACACACAAAAGGTGGAAGACCGGTTATAATATGTTAATCATGCGTGCTTTTTACAGTATTAAATATTGTTTAATTATTTCAATATTATGTGGATATTGAATGAAATTTCCTTAACATCCTTCATTGCTATCAGATTACGTAACGTCACCGTCAGACGAAAATCGCACTGAGCATGTCATGTAACTGAAAGTTGTCTTAGCTGTAGTTTGGCGTCACTTCATCTTATTCTCCTTGAAAGATGAGCAGTGGTATTTAGAATTGTATTGGAATTGCACATCTGACGTGTATCACATGTGAATGAATAGATTCCAGTGAAAATCGGTTACAATATGTTAATCATGCGTGCTTTTTACAGTATTAAATATATTTCATTTTCGTCAATATTATATGAATATTTTTCAATTACAGTCTCTTTATTAGTTTTCAAAAAATACTTTCTTTGCTTTATCAAAGTACTACGATCATAAATGAAATAAAAATAACCTCTTCCTTCTGTATCATATTACTTTCTTTTGGGAGGAGGGAGTTCACATGCGAAAAACTCTGGTGATTTTTTAACGCATTTTTACCTCCAGAATTAGTGGTTAACACAGGAAAACATTAGATATAGAAATATTACTCACGTGTGTACGCATTAATTTCATTACAAGTATTTTTCGTTTGAATTATCGCTGCAAACAATTTTCTTGAAGGCATTTTCTTCGACTGTAAAACCTTCTTAATAATGTACTGACATATTTTATTGCCTGCGACGGAATGCAAAGCAATAAAAAGACTCTGCCGTCTGAACGTATTAATATTATTTACGGCTTTTCCCATATTTGAGCAGAATTTTTCTTATACAAACTCAAGCACGAGGTAATCCCTTGTTACAAAATAAAATAATGAGCATAAATCATTTTTCAGGCAGCAGTTTAACCTAACTTATATTCTTCCTAGAGCAAAAGATAAAAATTGCTCAACCTTGAACAAAAGTTTAAAAATAAAAAGTATAAAAACATGGTAATGTTCTATCTTTTAATTAAACTCTAGTTATTTTTGTCCGATTACTTTATCTTGCAGATCGGTGATACCGCACAAGTTCTATTCAAAGAGGGAAAAAAATTCTTATCTCGAAACTTTGTATTCAAATTTTGTACAACGTTAAAGATAAACAGCTTTTGCCTCATAATGAAGGATTTTGTTTTTATTAATGAAAAGTTAGAGCTGATAATTTGTCTCCTTATTATTTCCACAAGGGAGTAATCATCGCGGAATTTATAATAAACTGTAACTTTCTTCCGCTGCGCCAAAGAAGCTTGATTGGTTTACCTTAACTGAACTTTCCTAAGAAATTAAAAGCAATTTCCACACTCTTTCAGAGAGTCTAAAGACAAAGTATCGTTAACGATAAATGAGGGATTTAAGTAATAATGCTCGTTACAAAATGACGTATGTTTTAAGTTACTGCCGAGCTGACTTAATCATGATGTTGGCTTTACACTTCGTTAAAAATACTTTGCAAAACTTCCAAATTAAATTTCACGAAACATGCAATTTTTCCAAGAATGTGCCTCCTATCAATACCAGTGTTTAAATTCTGAATGCTAAGAATAATTTGATTTATTTTTTATTTTATTTTCATGTTTATTTTGTGGGAGAGATGGCTTAATACCACAAACTCAGTTTGAGGACCAGACGGTAGCGGGTTTGAGATTCCATACCGCCTAACAACTTGAGGTTGCAGTGGCTTAGTGGTAAGTTCACGGCTTCCGGGCAGGAAGGTTCGAAACCCGATTGCTCTGAAGTCTCTTCGTGTGCGTGCACACTAAGGGGTCTATTCTGGTACCCCCGGTAGGGTTCCGTTGTTAACGTGCGGAACCCAACCCAACCGGGAGTACCAGAATAGATACCTAAATCTTAGGTCGTGGGTCAAGCTCCCTCCCGCAAGTGTAGAACGGTATCTTGGCGAGGGGTTGCCAGTTCAGGTGCCTCCCTCGTCATCTGACCGGATTTTCAAAATTACAAGGTCCGTCCCAAAATAGCCTTTGCGTTGATTCAAAACGTGGCATTAAAACAACTAATCTAAACTGCCTAATGACCTATCCTAACGCCTTATTAATGTTCTGTATGATGATAAGTTGTTCTTAGTTTCACTGGTGTGGGGTGAAAATTTGAAAAGGGTGTCGTCTTGCATATGAACAGGGTTCGAAAATTTGAGGCCACATCCTTGAATAGTCCCAGGTAGAACCAAAATCGAGAAATAATATAACTTATTTTCTTGCTTCGATGCTGTAAATGCTGTGGTGGAGGCCTGCTATTCTTATATTAGAGGATTCTATTTCGGTCATAGTCATCTGATATTACCCAGATAGCAAAGAAGGTTGCGGAAAGGTTGCCATTTCACTTTCCATAGGCTGTCCGCGAAAGCATTTCCGCGCAAACTATTTCGGAAACCATTGCCGTAAAGTTTACATAGGAAAGCCTTTTATGAACTACCTCACCGACAAGGTTTGAACAACAAGTCCGCGAAAGCATTTTCGCGCAAACCGTTTCGGAAACCATTCCTGCAAAAATTGACGTAGGAAAGCTTTTTATGAACCACCTGTCCACTCGTGTGTAGCCCCGTCCGGGATAGTGGTTATCGCGTTTGTCTTCCAATTTTTTGAACGCGAGTTCGATCCCCGGCTCGGGGGAATGTGAAGTTTTGTCACAATCTACAACGAAATCGTACAAGTAAGTTGAATTAAAAATTAGATTAATCAAATTAATAATTAAGCTTTGATTAATTAAGATTCCTAATTGATCTACTTAATTGACATTCCGGGTAACTCTAAGATGACTCCCCAAGAGAAGAACAAAAAAAAGGGGGGGGGGTTGGACCCCTCTGTAGGAGAACGGCTTCGAAGGGGGATTCTATTTTTTCCGCCGAAGGGAGGGCTCTTAACAACCTTTTGAAAGAAGCTTGAGGAAAGCTTGTTTTAACAAGCTTGAGGAAAGCCTGAAACAAGCTTGTAATAAAAGCTTGGGGAAATCTTACTAAAATCCTTACAGAAAACCTTGTTTCTTGTTGACTAGCAAACCTTTCCGCTACCTCGCCGAAAGGTTCAACCCTTGTCATGGAAACCTTTGTAACAACCCTTTACCCTTGCCGACGACAAGGTTTCCAAAACCTTTTAGACGAGCTTTCTTTGCTATCTGGGTATAAGCAATCAGCATCCAAACTTCGTGATTATATGCATATTCCCTTTAATTCGGATTGGGTAAAACCCTCACGGCTCCGGACAATCGCTGCTTGCTTGGTATAGAGAAATCTAGAAATATGCGTGAGTCGAGACCACACATGTAGAGTCACGAATTTAATCAGTAAGGATGTCACACAATGAAAGTTGCCTCGCACTAGAGAAAGTGCAGCAGTTTAAACCTTCCAGCAATCGCGCGTATGTAGGATATACATTGTGCATCGTATTACATACTTATATATCATTCTTTTAAAAATTAATGTACAATTTTTATTTATATAATCTTTGCTTAGTATAAAGCTAATAAATACAATTTGCATTTATTTTTGTAAAACAATACGATATAAATATGTAATACGATGTACGATATAAGAATCTCCTGTTTGCGCGCAACTGCTGGAAGGTTAATAATTAATAAGCCAAGAAGCTAACCCAGTAAAAGGAAAACGTTTCTCAATCAAAATTTGAATCAAGAAATAAAAGAGATGAAACACAAATCCATTGTGTCTCACTCTCTAATCATATTTTGAATAATTATTTAATTATTAAATTCGGATATTCTATAAGAGATGATACTATATATTTAATAATAAAATCTTTCAAAATAAATAGTGACAGCGTAATATCTTTGAAAATTGTCTACCTTATATTTTTGTTGATGCCAAGATGACTTAACCTCAAAGTTAGCTTTGCAGTTACTAGATAATGCGTCTGAAACTTTCGATTTATAATTTAAGAGAAGCATGCAAACTATGATGATCGTATGTTTGAAGCATTTAATCTCTAGATGCAGAAATGTTTACACATAAATAAAAAAGATTATTTTATTTAAAAAAAAACATGCATCAAAATTGCCTTTTCTATAAAAATTATCTACTGTGTAAATAAAAATAATTTATCTTCAATGATTTTAACGCAAAATATATTATTCAGTTTATGGTTGTAAAATCCGAAGTATATTTCAAAACTGAAAATGCTTTAACAGAGTTAATTCCTTCTAAACAAAGAGATGGCGGGTTTTTTTGTTTTGTTTCTTTTTTCGATATTTCCACGGCTCTTTTGAACTGCAATGTTAAAAGAATTTTTCCAGTTAATGAATTCCCTAGTGTTCCAGATTTATTATTTTAAATATGTATTTACGAGCTTGTATCTAAACGAATAAGTTCTTTCCGTTATAACGCAGATGTGAAGATAAAAGAATGAGTTTGTTTAACTTACAATTTTATTTAGAGTCCGCTATTTCTTGTTAAATTCTAAAAAGAGGAATAGTTTATACATTCTTTCAGCTTATATGTTTACTGAATATTTTATATGCTTTGATGGTATTTTTAAATGTAGATCTGATGAAGCGGAATAATTTTATAATCCAGCTTCCTTGAACAATTTTATCGTTATGCAAACATATGCCTTCTTTTCCCCAAAAACCTTTCGCTATATTCTAAGAGAAAATAGGGAAGAAAATAGGCTAAATTTTACTCAAACGAATATATAACATGTTGAAATATTACTGTATAGAATGTTTGAAGAACATAAATGTTTTTTGCTGGCTTCAAAATAAACTTAATCTAAGAAATATAGCATGAATTGCTGGAGTTGAGCAGCATTTGATACAATGTCGTAAGGATTTAATAAATAATGCAAAGTGAATGATACAAGAAATATTGTATAATACTTTTCTGAATCATAACCGTCAATTTCAAAATAAAATCGGTTTGAAAATACAATCTTAATTTCGAGTCATAAATATCCACGTAATGGTAGTTTGTATAGTTGAATGATTCGCAACAAGTTGAGAAATTATTTATACAAATAAATAAAAAATAGTAAAAATTTTCTTATGTTGAAAGAAACTGTTGCATTATAAAAATATGACTGTAAAAAATTAATGATGACATATGAATGCGACAAAGTTTTAAATTTAGATTTATATCGTTTCTGCATGCAATATTGCCTAATAAAATCTTAAAAACTGTAGCAAGTCCATTTTATATTTAACGCATGATCAGCCTGTAGACTAAGATAACGCTTTATTCACATTTCCATTTGTTACCCTCTTGTTCAAAATTACATTTTATGTTTACTGATAGGATGGGTAGAGATTATATCTACCAAAGTGAAATTTCTGAGAAAATTTGATAAAAATTGAATAAATAAACTTATTACTTACTTCTTACTTTTGAAATAAATTAAAACTTTTCCTATTTTTTTTCTATTTTTAAAATTTTAAAAAGTTATCTTCGGTTAAACTCACATATATCATCAAAATGGATGCTTTGTTCTATTTAACACATTTGATGAGCAATATTTTCATGCAATGGACAGGGTTGTTATGATTAATGTTCGCTTTTTCAAAAAACCCTAAAGCCAGTTCTATGGCTCGAAACGAAACAAGATTTCACTAGAATGGAGTAAACGTGATGCACTCTTTAAGAACAACTTTAAAAATTCAAAATTTCGTCAATAGGCGAGGATGCTCAAATATCTAATTTTCGGCTCTAAAGCTGTCTAAATCAGCGGTTTGTCATTTCAACAACAATGAAATGAATTTTCCTTGATTTATTTAACAAAATGTCTGCAAAAATAGCTTCATATATTCGAACAGCGATGTACTGCCGAAAAGTGTACTCTTTTTTTTTTCTTTCGGTTTTCACATTGCGGATCACTTGAATTACATAGGAGGAACACGGGGACATTGATACACTTATTTATGGAAAGCTAAAAAATGATTTTACCAAAATAAATAATCAGAACTAATCTCTCTCTATATAAAAGGCAATGTTTGTGTGTGTGTGTGCGTGCGATGTGTAGGCGCAAAATATTGCACCTATAGCCCTGAAATTTGGCACACAGGTAGTAATAATGGTGACTCAATGCACCTCGAAGCCCAAATTTTAAAATTCAATCTAGAAATTTTTTATTTCATATTTTGTGGTATTTTGGGTGATATTTCCTACACAGTTCTCCATTGCATTTTTTCTAATAATCGTAGCAAGGAAATAGATGCACCATCAGAAAGAACAAACAATTTCCGTTCTAATGGAGTTAATTTCAAACGTCTAAAAGTTTTTACAAACGAAAAAGTTGCCGTACAATATTTTCTCTAATTTTAATAAATTTTAAAAATATTTTTGGTATAATTTACAGCAATATTTCTCACTGTTGCAATGCAATTCAACTCATTTACTTTGTTTAAACTAAGATTTAATTACGTGTTTCTCTTTCATTGTTGAAAGCTGAGTTAATATCCTAATATTTATCATATATATATCCATATTCTATTTCACCAAAATTTTGTGGAATCTGTAAACGAAGCTCCTTGAGGTATTAGGTATATTAATCCATACTTTATAAAATGTTTGTGTGTGTGTTCGATGTTTAGACGAAAAATATTGCACTTACGGCCATGAAATGCGGCACAAAGGTTGTCGTAATGGTGACTCAATGCACCTCGAACTCCAAATTCTAAAATTTAATCTAGAAAATTTTTTATTTAATGTTTTGTGGTGTTTTGGGTGATTTTTCGCACGTTTTTGGCCGATCCATGAGAAATAATGTTCGTAGAAAAACAATTCATGCGCCATCATATACAACAAATAATTATATATACTTATGAAAAACAATGTTTGTGTGCGTGCAATGTCCAGACACATTTATCGTATTTAAAGCCATGAAATTTGGCACACAGGTAGCCGTGATGGGACTCAATGCACCTCGAAGCCCGAATTTTAAAATTTAATCCAGAATTATTTTATTTTATATTTTGTAGTGCTTTGTGTAATTTTCCGACCTGATTTCTCCATAATGTCGGTTCTGATAATTGTTGGAAGAAAACAGATACACAATCGGATGGAACAAACAATTATCGTTTTAATGAAGTTTGTTTTGAACGTCTAACATAATTTGCTAAATTTTGAGAAATTTTTAAAAATAGTCAGTTTTCCCGAAAAAATTTAAGAATTAAAACTTATTAACCTGTATACGGCGTTTTAATTTCGTTATCGCTTTCAACACTTTTTAGGTACTAACTGTAACATTTCTCCCAGATTTGAAACAAGAATGGTTAAAATATCTTTTTTCTCCGATTTTTAATTAGTTTCTTTCTTGATCTGAAACGTGTCGCAAATCCGAAGCGAAGCTTTCTACCAAGTAAACGTTCCCTGCATGCATTGTTACTATCTCATTGGCTGGTGGCATGTAGTGAAATATATTTTTCTGTATTGATTTAGTTTTTAATACATTATTTTATGTGATTGTGGGATTTTTTCATTTTGTTTAAGTCAAGATTCCACGGCAATGCCGTGTGGGTATCGCTAGTACACTATATTTATGCATTTGTTTATCTAATATAGGATTTCTGTCGAGTTTTGGACATAAATGAAATGATAAAATATTTATTACACTTTTTGCCTAAAAATAGAATTCTATCAAATACCGAAAATAATAATGATTAATACGTCTGGGATCAAAAGAAAAGGTGCTTTATCAATAAACTTTATATTCCAAATTAAGTTTTAAAAGTTTAACAAAAAAACAAGCTTTTATTTTAATAAAATGTCAACATTTTTAATGACACTGGAAAATTGAAACAATAATGCCTCAGAAAATAATTTATCTCTACAAATAATACAGGAGAATGTGTGTCTCTGTGTGTAAATATACTTTGGAGGGAGAGAATGCGTACCTTGAAGCCGTTTTTTAAAATTTTAACGAATAAATATTTAAGAGAAATTTTCGCGTTCTTCCTTGATGACTTACGAAAAAAATTAGCACAAAAATAATTTTCACACCATCTAAAAATCTTTTTCCTGATATTAATTAAATTTCCGCACAATTTTTCTCTCCAATTTTAATAAATTCGCAAAAATTATTTTTAACTTAATTTGTAAAAGTTGTTCTTATTTTTGCAATGAAATTCAAACTATTTTCATAGTTTAAACAAATGCTTAATTGCGTGTTTCTCTTAGATAGTTCATTTTTAAGTTTTCTCCCATTTCTGAAGACGATTTTGCAAAGTAGTTACTGTTAAGGGGCATTGATGCACACAGAAGATGCGTATCAATGTGCCCCGAAGTCAACTGTATCAATCTGCCCCGCGAAACCTTTTTACTTAAAACAAGTGGTCACGCAAATTCAACGCTAAAAAACCTCCAAACTTGATATAGTTCAGAAAAAAAAATGTTTTTCCTACCTTTGGAGTAGATTTCCTGGCAGAAAAACGGAATTAGTGAAAGTACTCAGAGTAAAATTTACTTCTACTAGAAGACTAGCCGTTTGATTCATTTGTAAATTAACTTTTGACATAACATGGCCAAACAATTTACCGTGTGCTAAGGGTTACAGTGGCATATATATGAGGGGATATGAACATCTTGAGCCATTCCAATCATCAAAATTCAAGAACTGTATTAGTGTTCCCGCGTATCAATCTACTCCAACTCACCCTACTGTTACAAAAATCGTCTAGTAGGTGTACGTGACGCAGTCCAGTAAGCAGGATAATAAAAAAATAAATGATTCTTTATTTTACGAATATTCCAAAAAAACGTAGCACGGTTATCAATAATAATCAGCACTTTTTAAAATTAATAACTGAAGCAGGTAACAAATCACTAATAACTATCAGTCCCAACACTTTCATTACCGCTGAAAGTCTATCAGTTCACCAGGTTGCACGGAATTCCAAGCTCCAACTCATCCACTGGATGAGCTCTCAGTATTTTATACCTTCTCCGGCAGACGTCACATAGATTTCTCTCGAAGGTTCTTGATATTTCCACTCCTGGAAGAGACAGGATCCTAATTCCAGCATCTTCTGAAAGCATCGTTTTGTCACCAAAGTCGTTAAATTTGTCACCAAAATGGTCGCCAAGTTTGTAGACAAGGTCCGGGTTCATTCGCTAGGCTCCCAGTCAAACCTCTGTAAAACTCCCTTTCTTGCAAGATTAGCATGTCAGGAAAACAACTTTACTGTTTCGTAACAATGCTAACGAAATTTTGAGTCGGCTCTTCTGGGTATTCAATGAATGAATTATTTTTAAAACTTAAATTTTCCTTCGATATTTGATGTAATTTTGTCTTCATTTTCACCATGTCTATCTGTTTGCTGGAATGTTCCCGGAGAGCCAACCTGCACTCTAAAACCTTAAGTTTGAGTCGGCTCTTCTGGGTAGTGAATGAATGAATGAAATTTTGCTTCGTTTGGAGAAATAGAATACGCTCTACAGCCTTCCGAATAGGCGGATTTTAAGTATAACAACCCTATATGTATGTGTGCGGAATGAAGTCACATAATGAAATTGAAGAGAGTTTTTTCGGAAAATATAAAAAGATATTAAACTTCTAGATAAAACAACTTATTAGATCGAAAACTGTCATTAAAACTGGAGAGAGTTAAGTATGCTACACTAATTTTGTTTTTAGAAAGAAATATAAAAAAATACTGCATGTCTATGGGCTTCTGCTTTTTAGAGAAGACCGTTGAAACTATGGCTACAAAACTTGGCGCAAAGATACTCTTATGGGTGGAAGTGTAAAGTTTAAAGACCTTTATGAAATTTTAGTTAAAATATAAATCAATTAAAACTTCAGTAAAATTTTGCCTTTTTCCGACAATAAATTCCAAGTATAATGCAAAAAATATTTTTATAACATCTTAAAATTTAAAAAGTTAGCTTTGCAGCAACATCAATTAACTAATTTATTTCAATTATATTTAAAAAATATTTTTAACATAATCTACAGTACTTTTTATTGTTGTAATAAGCGTCAAATCACATTCATCGTTTCATTAAATATTTAGTTTGCACAATTTACCGACCTATTCTTACCAACGTAATTTTAGCATACCGCCATGAAAACAAGATTACTTTTTAGATGATGCCAGATTTTTTCCTCTCATATTTTGTTTATAATTTTAAGAACTTTTTCAAAATTTATTCTTAAACATAAATTTTAATATTGACTACATTTGTTTAAAGAGCAATTTGTTTTCATTACTTTGCCAGATATTTTTTTATGCGCTCTTCTTTTTTCTACTATTGAATATTAAATCACGAAACTTCGGTTGATTCTTTTTTTCTGGGCATTGAATTAAAAGCATGTTTTTAACATCTGTTTTTCCAGTAATTTTCAGAGGTTAACTTTTTAACTGTGATAATAAACCATGTTTTTACCTACTACAAAAAATTTTCTTTAAAGATTACATTATTCATTTATATGTTATAACTTGATTAAATATGTACTTTATAATTAGGTAAATATTTATAATTATTGTAATTTAAATTAGAAAATTTTCATTAAATCCCATACTTTTAAGAGACTGTCCTAACACTTTTTTAGTAGTTGAATCAGCAGGCCTAAATAATTAACATCGTTAGATGCAAAATATTTCGTAATATTTAAATATTTTTATGTATCAAAATTTAGTTCAAATATTAATACATTTTCATTGAACTGGCTTCCTTTTTTCATTTTCTTTTTTACTTCTTGGTCTTTCAGCTTATCAAAATTTAAATAAATTGAAAATTTTAAAAATAGTTGACTGAATGCGACCAGCTGGTCACCGAAGTGGGCTAGTTTAATAACATACTGTAGCTCAAACACTTGAATATTTAAGTCTTCTAGTTAACCCTATTTTTAAAGCATCAAAATCTGCAGTTAATTCTTTTTTATGCACAATAAAATGTGGGGATAAATTTTTTTAAAAGTTACAAAACTCTAAATCTAATATTTAATGAACTGAGAAAAATTAGCATTTAATCAATATCACAGGGGCCATAGGGTAAATTAGCATTTTGTACTTGAACTTTTCTATTGAAAGACTATTTTTTGAACTCCCATCAGATGTGTCAAAGTTGATGTAAAACGATTCTGGTTAAAACTCATTTTCGGAGTTGCAATTGATTCGTCATAAAAATAAAGTTTTTGAAAAAAGTGAAGGAACAATGCAGTGAATTCTCTTATTTATGTTTAATAAAAAAAATTTGAGATAAATTCTTTCAAAAAATATTTCTAAAGTTACAAAACTATCCGTCTAATATTTATTGAACTAAGAAAAATTTAGCATTTAATCAATAGCATAGGGGACCATAAAGTAAATTAGCTTTTTGTACTTGAACTTTTCTATTGAAAGACTACTTTTTTGAACTCCCATCAGATGTGTCAAACTTGATGTAAAACGATTCTGGTTAAAACTCATTTTCAGAGTTGCAATTGAATCGTCGTGAAAAGAAAGTGTGAGAAAAAAAAGTGAAGGAACAATGGTCAATTCCATCTAATGCTGTCAACTTCTGATATTTAATACTCATGAATGTCACCATTTTTTCCCGAGCCCGAGGGAAATTACAGAAAAGAAGTACTTCTTTTCTTTTATTACATGTTCTCTAAAAGAAATAAGAAAGCACATAACTAGAAGAAACTAAAATTACCTACGGCTTTCATTTTTTTTCATCAATCAGTTTTTTCCCCTATATTTTTTATCAGATCCTGGCAAAGCACTCTTTGATTACATTACGCCATTTTATCTTTGCAACGTCAAGTTGGGTTTTTATATATGGTCATGAATTTTTACGAAACTGAAATGTATTGCAAAAAATACTTTCAAATTAATTAATTAAGGAACTAATGATTTATTCACCAATGCTGCCGTTCAACTGAGACGGGAAATCATGCCGTGGAGTGAAACCTGAATTTTTTAAATTGCCGTATTTGGAATTTAAGCACGAAATGATTTTAGAAAACATGAAACAGAATCAGAGGAGGAAATTTAACATTTTAATCTTTTAATAAGCTACTTATATATGCTAGAAGAAATACTTAAGAAATTTAGATTTTGGTAGAGAGAGATTTTGCGTCACTTATTTGCCCTTTAAAATTAAGATTGAATAATTTAAGAATTCATTAATAAAATAGATTACTTGCCGTATTTTTGATTTGATGTAGAAAGTTTTAATATAGAAAGTTTAATTTACAATTGCCCTTTTTAATGAATGGATTTTAATTAAACATTTCCGATCAAAATTAATTTTTTTATCATTTTTCTTTCTTTGTTCATTTCTATATATTTAGACTTTCGCAGTTGATGTTTCAAATTTAAAAAAGAACAAAAGAAAAAGAAACTAGCAGAGTTTCTTTCAACTTAAGTTTAGTATTGCCATTAGAAATTAATTTCATTTATCCATTTTTATAGATTTTATTTCGTTGGGATAGCTTATAAACGTTTATTCATTTTTAATTTTATAAAATAAATAATTTCAATTACAAAAATGAAATACGTTGTGTTTAGTCTTTAAGTTTGCAATATTTATTGGGAAGAATACTTTAAATTTTAATCAACAATAAGTTTAAGAAATTATATAAGTGCTAATCTAACTTTATTATAAGAGCTTACATATACTGTTAAACTAAATAGATGGCGGAGGGAGTACTTTAAAAAGATAAGTAAGACTTAAATCAAGGACTTAAGAAATAAGTTAAATAAGAAGGTTAGCAAATTTTTGAGATAAGTGAATAACCGAATTTATTTTATTTTTCCATAAATGTCCTTAAGTACATTTATGCTTAAAATATATGATTTGTGTCGCAACAGTTTTCAAAAATATTTTTTTCAGAAATGTTATTGTGGTGTTATATTTTTAAAATTTAACCCTAAAATAACAACTTTATCTACAATATGGTTTAAAATCCTAGAAATAAGAATCTGTTGAAACGGTATTTTTAAAGGAAGTGATTATTTGCAGGTACTGTACCTGCGAATAAAACGTTATTTGCAGGTACACTGTACCTACGGATAATACGTTATTTGTAGGTATACTGTATCTATGGTTTACTTGCAGGTTTTGTCAAATTCAATATGCTTCTGCAGAAATTATTAAATGTTCTTTTTGTACTTGAAACGTTCTTTTTGTGTTTGAGATTATTGAAAGAAATATTATTGCTATTTGTGAGAATTTTCAGTATCTTATTGGAGACATATGACGTTTTTTTCACATTTAATTTTGATTTTGATAAGCTGATTTCTAATTAATTTGATTGAATTTGGTAGAGAAAATATATTAACTGATATTTTTCAGTCATGAAATTAAACCTCATGGCAAATTATCAATCAAAACCAAATTTCCGATCCTGATGAGCTCCAAAGACCTGAAAGTTGTCTTTACGAAATCTTAAGCTTCCCTTTTGCAGTTGAAAGAAACCCAAAAGTCAATAGTTTGAAAATGCTATAATCCCATTTACAAAATGAAAAATTAGCCGTCATTAAAAATTTTAACAAACCGTGAGAGGCATAAGAAAGAAACTAAATGACCCCGTACCTCTTTATTTCATGGCTGAGCGGTATGTTCGTAAAGCGTTTGACTGTAACCGAAATGGTCGTGGGTTCGAATCCGGACGGCAAGTTGAGGGCAATTTTTTGTACTCTCAACTACTTAAACAATTATGTTTAAAACCGATGTCTATAAATTCAATATTTTATTCGATTTTGCTCTTTTTTTTCTAAACCTTGTTAATTTCCAAGCATATTTTAAGCAACTATTCTTACTCCATTCCGCTACTCAATGTTTGCATGTGACTTAAATTGAAAAATGTATGAATTTTTGCTTCGAGGTCTCTTCAGTTAGTCGTATAGAAGAAAAATAAATTGAACAGAATGCACACTGCCTAATAAGTAACGTTTCATCCAAAGATACAGTACCTTTTAATCCCATCATCCAAAAATAGGTAGAATTCGATATTAAACAGCATCTCTCTACTTCAGATTTTAACAATGGATTAAAAAGAAACTATTAAATATTTTTAGAAATAATGAAACGGTTTGAATGTCCAGCAATGAGAAATAATGTCTAGAATTATATTTAAAAATCTTTTTTAAATTATTAAGATTAGAGAAAAAATTCACGACATTTCATTATTTATTTTTAAACAGAAAAATAACATTTTATCTGCGGATATTTTACCCGTCGAAACAAGCTCCATTTGATCTGGTATAACTAACAAAGTCTACGAGTCAAAAACTCAAAAAGGAAGCCAACAGCATGCAGTGTTCCTCAGGCGGTCACCCTCCCAAGTTCCGATGCTACTTAATTAGGGTTATCGGTCAAGAGCCGGGCATTGGCGCACTGTACATGCAAATAACGTTTGATTCGCAGGTACTGTACCTGCAAATAACGTTTTATCCGCAGGTACAGTACCTGCAAATAACGCCATCCATTTTTAAAACAGCATAGCAATCAGCTGTTCATAAGTAGAGGTGTAATTATGTTGATAATTTTGTTAAAAAATATTAATATCATACTCATATCATTAGCAAAATTTTATCTAAAACGCTAATTTTAGATGTATTTCTTTTAATTTTCAAGCGTCGTGTATGTGGGTGTCTACGTACGAGAGCTTTTGGGTGACATTATATGTATAAAAAGCTTATTTCTTATCAGAAATTGCAAGAGAAGTTCTGAAAATAATGTGAAAAGAAAATTCATTTTTTAAAAAAAAAGAAATTTATGAAAAGCGAAAATAATTAGAATGAAAAATTTTGTCTCCACGAATATTTTGCTATTGGAATGCAATTAAATTCCTCTATAATTCTTAAAATATGTACAAAATCAATTAATATGCCAAAAAAATAACTAAGGTTTCTAAGGTTTTATAAAAATGTTCGCATTTTTTTTATTTTGAAATTCCAGCTTCAAAATAAAAGCATTTTGAAAAAAATTATTTCTTAAGCTGATCGACTAACATTAAAAATTTTTTCCAAAGACACTGAACGAATAAACATCTGCTTCAACTCATTACAAACTTGAAGAAGAAAATTCGATAGATATTCCAAAATGCGAAAACCAAACTTTGCGTCTGAATAATTTTCTAAGGCATTAAAAATTTTTCTGGAATACCACGAAACATACTCGGAATGAAAAAAGTACAATAATATTTTTACGACACCTGATATGAATGAGTTTGTGGATAATACTTAATTTAAATTCAAAAATCTATCTTGTTAATGCGAAATGATGAAGGCGGTGCTTTGTGACGCAGAAAAAGGATGAAACCGAGCATAAAGTAGAGTTCTAAGAAGTATGCAAAGCATATTATAGAAACCGCTTCGAAAAGGGGAGGAAGACTTTATTTATTTATTTATTTTGTTTAGCAACAAAGATGCAATGTCACTTGTTATTCACCCACATATAGAACACTCATTTCTCAGATACTTATAAAGTTACGACGCCTTTGTCTGAGGCGCCAAGTGTTATTTTTGCATAGAAACACTCACTGGGAAGAACAATGGTAAAAAGGGAAGAAACCCGTCTCAAAAACGTTTGGAACAACACAAAGGGAAAGCAATTTCCGCATCTTTACTTCTTCGGCGATGATAAAAATCGATTTATTTGAACTGAGAGACCCGAACGTGACCTGAAAAATGATTTTCCATTAAAGACATTTTTTCTTCATCACATATATCCGGGATGCATTGAATAACGAATAGTGTTTTCCCGAAATGCCCTATGCACATACGTAGCACCAAAAAATTCCAACTCATCTCGCCAACTTTTTAGCACTCTGAGCATACAAGCACGTGCCGTGTCTCTTATCATATGGTTTTCTGCATACAAAAACTCAACCTTTTCCTCCGTCCATTTTTTCTCCTCAATATTTCTACATTTGAACCTTCCATTACCAACAAGCACACACACAAGCAACCATTTCTTCTTTAGAAGTCTCCATTACAATAAGAAGAGTGAGGTGCATTGCTCTCTAAATTTATGTGTAGAATTTAGAATGCATGGAAGCGAAATGCTGCTTTCTTCAGATTATGCTTGGTAGGTTCTCAATGGGAGAAAAATGGCGAAAAGTTGAAACGTTTCCATAATGATAGATACGATCACGATAGGGCATTAAAAATGAAGCATATTGTTACTCTGAAAGGCGCTTTCTGTGAAGGAATCAAGAAATGTTAGATGTTCTAACTTAGGAAAAAGGCACTTTTTACAAGGAGCTAAAGCAGATGTCTTGGTATTTTTTAATTATAAATGGCAATTAAGAATTTATATTTTTTTAACACAGATAATAAAATGAAAAATTCTTAAAATCTATTACATGTTACTGAAAATTCTGAATAAAAATACGAGGAATTAATGGGATATAAATGGAAAAAGTCGAATAGTTTCCATGATGATAGATACAATAAAGAGAGTGCATTAAAAATGAAGCTTACTGTTACTCTGAGAGGTATTGGTGTACGAAGAATCATGTAATATTTAGATGATGTCTTGGATTTCGAACATGAGATAAAACCTCTTGTTACGAGGAGTTAAAACATATGTCTTTGTATTTTTTAATTATAAATGGCAATTAAGTATTTATATTTTATTAACATGATAATAAAATGAAAAATTCTCCAAATTTATTTTCTGTTACTGAAAATGATGAATAAAAATATAAGGAATTAATGGGGCACAAATGGCAAAAAGTTGAATAGTTTCATAATGATAGATGCAAATACGAGAGTGTATTAAAAATGAATCTAACTGTTACTCTGAGAGGTATTGGTGTACGAAGAATCAAGTAACATTTAGATGATGTCATGGATTTCGAACTTCAGATAAAACCTCATATTACAAGAAGTTAAAACAGACGTCTTTGTTTTTTTCAATTATAAATGGGAATAAAGTATCTCCTTTCTATTAACGTAGATAATTAAATGAAAAATTCTTGAAAATCGCTAGATATTACTGGAAATTCTGAATGAAAATATGAGGAATCAGTGGGAAAAATGGAAAAAGTTGAATAGCTTCCACAATGATAGATACGATCACTAGAGGGCATTAAAAATGAAGCTTATTGTTACTCTCATACTTGTTGGGTTACTTGTTTTCAGTGGAGGAATCAGGTAATATTTAGATAATGTCTTGCGTTTCAAACTTAAGAAAAATAACTACTTGTTACGAAGAGTTAAAACAGATGATTTTTGAATTTATAAATGACAATCAAATATTTATTCTTTATTTACACAAATATTTAAATGAAACATTCTTGATTTCTACTACATATTGTTGAAAATTCTGAATCAATGGGAGAAAAATGGCAAAATGTTGAATAGTTTTCATAATGATAAATACTATCATAAGTGTGCATTAAAAATGAAGCTTGGTGTTTCCGTAAGAGCTGTTGGTTTACTTGCTTTCAGAGGCGAAATCAGGTAACATTTAGAGAATGCCTTCGGTTTGAACTTAAAGAAAACCACTTGTTATAAGCAGTTAAAACAGATGGCTTTGTATTTTTTATTTTAAATGGCAATTAAGTGTTTATTTTTTAATCACACAGGTAAGAAAATTATTAATTCTTGAGATATATACATATTATTAAAAATTCTGAATAAAAGTATTAAAGGGAAATTTACTGAAGCAAACATATTTTTCTTTCTATTCGTATTTCATCTATCCATATTACTCTTACAAGAAATATAGTATACTCCTATATGTATGGAAACTCCTATAATATATTCTTGATAAAGCTTTTTCTCTTTCACTTTCCGTTTGCGAATTTCAGATTGTCTATTTTGTTGTTTACTTGTATTTTTTTGTTTATTTTGATTTGAAATGGATTGAATAGTTTATATAGAAAACTGTATTTTGTATTTTACAAAATAAAGTTACGTTTTCAGAACTATAGGAATATATGTATGTGCCGTGTCTCTTATATGGTTTTCTGTTGCCAAAACTCAACTGCAGTAAACATTTTTTCTCAGAATTCTACATTTGAGTATATCATTAACAACAATCACACACAGAACCAAACACTCGTTCTTTAAAAGTCACCATTAAAATAAGACCGAAAAAAAATTTATTTAAGGAATTTAGAACGCATCGAAATGAAATATTACTTTCTTCAGATTAGCCTGATAAATTCCTAATTATAAAAAAAGATGGCCAGCGTTGAAATATTTCCATAATGATAATCAGGATCTCGATAATGCTTTTAAGCTTATTGCTATTCTATCTTATTGCTATCGTCACACCATTCAGACATGTATTTTCTTATCAATGAGCTTTTCACTTCATTGTGCTTAAAAGCTTCATACTTTGATATGTTTTCATGTTTCTTAACATTGAGCAATCCATTTCATGAAACTAGAAAGGATATTTTCAACAAATTTTTATATACCAACACAATTGTTAATAACAAAAGATATATTGGTCTTTTAGACAGCCTCCTCGTCCTCCGATCACGGTTCGAAATTATGAGATTCGTCGCAAAATAGCCCTCGCATAGCTTCAGAACAGGATGCCAATCCCTCATCAAATAAATCAAGTCAGTTGAATATTTTGAAAGAATTTTTGATGACATAAAGGCAAATTATAGCCACTTCTTTAAAAATGCTTATGATAAAATTTAATAATAAAAATGGTGTTTATCTTACCTACGTTCAATCAAAACTTTCTATATATAGATATAATAATTAATATAAAAATATAGGCATCAAAATATAGCATGTTCTACTAAAAATTTTAGTTCCAGGATGTTTTTCTTACTGAAAAAATTAAGATTTCTTAAATTATTTAGTGACTGAGAATCCAGGGTCGACACATTGGTGTATGATGTGGCAAGGAAGGACGATTCTTTAGTTATGAAAAACATAGCTTTATTAACTAAACTATACTTTTAAATGGTTATTATTATTACTAGAACAAGAAAAACCGGCGATAGACAAACTCTGATTTAGTGAAAAGTCCCTTCAGTTGATCATCTTGCTAGAGTACTGATGCGAGTGCTATAAAGCACACTGAAAAAAAGTAAGTAGTGATCTCGACTAGGAATTTATTCTCTATTTATATGTATGCCGATACCAGGTGTACCAAAAAGTGTGCAGCCAGATACACCACAGATACATATGAAAGGCTAGGCCATAAAGTTCTTGTACAAATTATATAGTTGCAAACCTCTTAATGCATGTGATACTAAGCATTCATGTAAATGCTAGATGCGTGTAATCCTTCTTTATTAAAAATATTTATTTTCCAGAATGACCGTTTACAAATTCTTCTCTAGAAGAGAAAGTACTGAATTTGCGATTTTAAATTTTTCTGCCAGTTGAATACGTTACTCATCTCTCTTTATGTACTTTCTTGCAAAAGGTTCTAAACCTTCTTTTGAGAGCAGAGGTTGAGTTAGGTTCAACCAACCAAGGAGCACAATATACTGAAAAATAAGAAATTTTTTAAATAAAATTTCACGAAAAAATTAAATTTATAAATACAAAGAAATAAAATCGACTCATCAAGCTTTCTATTCCTTTTTACAAATTCTTTCTAATACTAAAATTTCAACTTTCTTTATTGGATACAAATTTTATAAACACCCTGTATGGAAGAAAATTTGGTTGTACTTGAAACCAGATAATAAATTGAATATACAATGTTTATCTTTAAACATGCTTTTCTGTGTTACTAGAAATGTATTTTCATTAATTTGCAAATTTTTAAACTATAAAAACTTGGACTTTTCCAGAAATGCAAACCGAAAGCAACTGTTAAGATTATCAAGTTCACCATTTTCTGGCGTATACAAGTATTGTTTCTTTCCGGTTGATGCTATAATCTCCTATTGAACATCACCCTATTAAACCCTGTGTAATGCAGGAACCAAAACATAATTCATTTCCATCAGAAGAGTTCAAACCTCACTCCAAATGATGTTTGTTGAAGTTCAATATGGAGATACTTCGAAATTTTATATACCGTATTCTGCGGCATATTCACGTGTTTTTGCTTGCTGTCTGATTCTAGAATCTCTAATTAAACACACCCTGTTATGCCCTATGCAAGACAGTTAAAAAGAAATGATGTTTGTCGAAGCTCAAAATGAAGACACTTTGAAGTTTTATACACCGAATTATGCGGCATATTCAAGTATTGTTGCTTGCTGTCTGATTCTAGAATTTCCTATTAAACAACACCTTGTTAAACACCCTATGCTATTCAAGAACCAAGAAATAATTCATTTACATCAGAAGAGTTAAATCCTCACTCCAAATGATGTTTTCGGAAGTTCAAAATAAAGACACTTCGAAGTTAGTTTTATTTACCGAAGTAAGTCGAGATATTTTCCCCGAAGTATATTTACATTACACTTTTCTCTGTATGAAGTTGGAAACTCATTAAAGAGATAACTTAATATCGTTTAAATATTCACAAATGATCTTTTATTACTTCAATTAATGACACGACCCAACGAGAACTGGTGCTCTATTATTATTCACGACTAAAGCGATATTACCGTTTTCGGAATTAACTCGGCAAACTCAGACAAATTAAAAATTTCAAGCGATTAAATTTCTTTCGCATTCTTTCGCTAAATTAAATCCGCATCAAAAGCTTAGTTTTCTCAGAGACCAAAACTCCTTCCTTCATTAAAACCGAGCAACGAGTGGCAATCTATACGAAACCTATAATAATGAATTTTTCGTGAGCTCGCTTTGCACTTAATTCCTTTTTCAAGAGGCATGAATTTTCGTGGAAAGGAAATGGTGGAACGAGGCGAATTTTTAGCTCTTGCGCGATCGAATTTCGGCTTCAATTCTTGCGGGATAAAGAGCGGTTTGGTTATTCTTGCCATGAAAAGCGGAAGTTGGAATTGAAAACTCTTCCGCCATCTTACAAACTCTCATGCCCTCGCTTTATAGGTTGGTAATACATTCGCAAAACGAATTAAAGTAAGGATTCTAGATTCCGAAGCAGCTATTTCCGCATCCGATCATTTCATAATCGCACGAAATCATTGAAACGAAGAAATGTAGGGTAATTAGAGTGAGATGAGAGAGTAATTAAATCCTTCTTGCATGGAAGGGGATTTAAGTAATTAATTCATATTCTTTCAATATTAATTATATTTGAAAACGAGGTTCGCAAACCGTAAAATGCCTGGAGATAGATTGCACGAATTTCAAAGGTCTGATTGTAAAGTTGCTTTTCTAGTTTCCACAATTGTATTTCAGTACGATATTTGAAGAATGCTCTTTTGGTCTAAAAATGAGAAATAAAGCTTATGCTACCCATAATTAGCTGCTTAACGCATTTAATGCGGCGACCATTTTGGCTATACTTGACAAAAGCCGGCTTGCTTTCTCGTAACTTTTCTTCTGAACATATATTCAAACGCTTGTGTGCAATGTGTGTCAAAATGCTGGAAAAAAGAGTCATCAGCATCGGAAAAAATGCCTGACTATTTCTGTTTGATTAATTCAAGCGCATGTTTCAATGTGTGTAAAAATACTGAAAAACACAATCATCAGCATTGGTAAAAAAATCCCTGACTATGTTACTTTGTTACGTTAGTTTGATTTATTCAAATGTTTGTGTGCAATGTATGTCAAAATGCTGGGAAACAGAATCATCGGTATCGGAAAAAAATATCTGACTCCTTGGTGTTCGTTTCCTTCCGGATATTATGTGACTATTCTATAAAATGCAGCTATTAAACATTGTTTTTGCGGATTAAGTATTATCTACAGACATATGGACACAAAAATAATATCTGATTGCAAATAGTCTTGAAACAAAAAACAAACAATTCGAATAATATTATGAGCAGCCATTTTCAAAAATTTGAAAATCCATCAATAATTTTAGGGCAACTACACTAATACTTAGCGTTATTTGAAAATGTACAAGTTCGGCATTTATTTTAAAAATAAATATTTAGAAAAAAAACCTATCCTTTATAGTTAAAAATAGGCTTGTAATACTTAAATTATGCGTTTGATAGTTTAAAATGTGTTTTTAAAAATGTATTCTGATAGTTATATATATACTTCCTTTTTTTAAGAGTCAGTTTTAAAAAAAATTCTTGTTTTCCCAAGATTTCACAAGATAAAACGTATTTTCATGTTTTTTTCTGCATAAGTATAAATTTTAATTAACAGTCAGAATGAATAGGAAATAAGTAAATAACGCAAAAAATAATCATTGATATGGAAAAGGGGGTGGAGGCTTTGCCATAGTAAAGAGCCATTTTTCTTTTCTTTTTCTTTTTTTTTGTCTTGCCGAATCAGCTCGGCAATAGTTTAGTCCATTTTTGATGGCAACTTCTCTTTGTTTTCTGAAGCGGATTAAAACGAATTTTGGAATGAATAGGAGACAATAGTCTTTGCAACTGAAAATCCCATAAACACCTTTAATCAATCAATCAATCATTGATATTCCAACTAATTTATTTTTTCAGTAGAATGTTTAACTTTCACATGACAAATGAATTCTCTTCGTTTAAAAACGTCACATGACATTAGATTTATATTCTGATATTAGATTTTTTCCCCTGATGTTAGAAATGACGGACATACCCTTTTACTTTACCTAAAAATGGTTTATGAAAATATGACTACATCCAACTATGAGCAAAATAAATCTTTCTTTCTAATACGCAGAACGTGATAATTAAAGCTACATTGATTTGAGAAAATTCGCAACGAAAAATAAAATAGAAAAGGAATTTGTGCGCGTGTTTGAAACAAATCTGGCTCTTTTTGACTTGAAAATGAGAAAATTCCCCTCCATGCACATGATTTCTACATGTATCTCCAAATGAATGATTTCATGATATCAGCTCAAATAATTTACTTAGAGACCGAAATAGTTTAAAATTGGATTACCATTTCCGTTGCTTTATTGAGAAACTTTAGAGACGTGGAGACATCGTCAGTCACTTATTGAACTGTTTACGTCTATGCCTGCATTTTCTTTAATATATGAGAAATTTGTCACTTATATTGTATACATCGATTTCATTTATAAAATTATGTATACTATTATTATTCACTTCATTCTCACTATAATTCAGTTTATTGTTATTTTATTCAATTTTAAATTTTTATTTAAAAAATTTAATTTAAAAATATTTGTTTCTAGATTGTCTTAGGAGAATGTGAATTATAGTTTAATCAGATGAAATAGGTATAGAGTTTTATTTACGCAATTTTACTTAACTTAACCTGTTTCATGTTCGTAAGGAAGGAATTTTGTAATTTTTTTCACTTAGATCCTGATGTGCTAGAGTTTTGACATTTTGTACACTTGTGGGCATTCGATGACAACACAAAGTTTTAATAATTGCTGACCTTAATTAACAATTATTGGACGATTTTAATGAAATATTTTTCCATTCGTGTCGCGCCATCTGGTGTTGGATTTGAGAAAAAAATTGATTTTTAGATTTCATATTATTTCACTAATGAATTATAAATTATAGGCTAAAAAGTAGAAAATAATTAAAATAAAAATATTTTAATACATTAATAAAAGTGTGTTATTAAAAACGGTTTTTAATAAATTTATTTTGTAATAATTTTTTTGGAGAAAACAGCATAATGTATATGAATTCTGTATTTATCTAATGCTATGTATTCTAATTTTATATACGATGATAAAGTATTTCTTGAAGAACCTTGCACACCGTTGTCATCAAATAAATGGCCGAAATTTCCATTATTGATTACTCGATGCGGAGACTACTTTGTTACCAATTATTTCAATTAATTGCTTCTCAGCATTTTAATAGAAGCTATATTTCTTCAGTGATTATTTTGAGTTCTTCAAGTTACTTCCAATTAATAACGGACACTTTTCTTCATTTTGCTTGCGGTTTTAAAGACAATAATAATAAAAAATTGCAAATATGAAGCAAAAGTTTGTTTCGATTTTTAATGTGATTCTTTTAAGAAAACTCTAAATCTTATATATATATATATTTTATTATAAACCAAAATATAACTTGTTATATATGAACATACAAAAACAAAGTAAACAAGATATATCAAGATGCAAATTATAAACTAAAAATTCAATAATTAAGCAAAACAACAAAATCTAAAGAATTGAAAATACTATAGATATCAAGAACAAAAGGTAAGTTTAAACATTTAGATTTTAACATGTAAATGAACTCTGTTACTATAAAAAATATTGTAAATGCAACCCAAATATAATAAAATAAAATAACAAACTTTCATATAAAATTCGAACAGATATGAAAAAACGAATTGGAAGTATATCCGAGTAAAGATAAAAATGGGAAACAGACAGGTCACGGTACAGAACGTTAGTCTATACAGTGACCCTACGCAAACACTGCCACGTCAACATCCGTCCTTCTGTTACGTAAAATATTTATTCTTACTTTTCTCTAATGTTATCACATACTTTTGTTTTAATTATTCAAAACTCCTGTCTCTGTTTTTGGTTTGGAATTGGGGATGAAAATCAGTGTTTTAGGCCTTACGGCGTAACTGATTGCAAGAAAATGTCAAACTTTTTATATTTAGCAATTCACAATAACTTCATCCCCTGAAGTAACGTTATTGTGCTTTTATTGCATTTTTCATTTTATGTTTTATACTCTCTCTCTCTTTATATATATCGTTTTTTTAGAGTTATTGTCAATAATTAATTGTAACGCTTAAACGCTTTTAGTGCCTTTATAACTGTCATCTTGGAATGATGTTTGTAAGATTTCCTAAATATGAAAGTCAAAGTCATTCATTTTTTTACTATAGTTTAGATAGATTAATGACCCGTTTTGAAGCAACAGTTTGGCTATTTTGAGATGGACCACGTAATTTTGAACCGTGATTAGATAAGAAGAATGACACTTAAATCGGTACACCCTTTTCAAATTCCCACGCCATAACAACTATATTACGTTTGAACTTCGACGTTGCATTCAACATGAACAATGACCACATATATGGCGAATCTTTGGTGTAAGGGAGTTTCAAACCTGGGACCTTCTAATCCCAAAGCCAGATCACCTTCCTATTATCACTAGGCCACCACCTTCCATTTGTTTTGTTGCATTCATTTCTCAGCTAGAAATCTAATGTATCAGCTATCTTTTTATTTATGTTCCTTAGTTTAGTTAAGAAACATGAGGGTTATTTTGGGACGGACCTCCAAATTTTGAACCGCTGTTAGATGACAAGGACGACGCTAGTTCTGTCACTCCCATCTCCAAATTTCAGAACCACACCAGCGGGAGGACGTTTGGCCCCCTACGTATGATTTAACGTGCAACAGACCCAATACAAGGCGGATCTTCAGTGGAAACTGGTTTCGAACCTGGAAACTCTCAGGCCCTAAAGCCGAGACCTTAGCTTACCATTTTAGGTGCCTTAAAAATTTGTATCATATCAGACGACGAGGCTGACTTTTTCCTTGATACTACTTTCTTCAAAATATATATATAGATAAAAAAAATCCTATAAACGGAACGTTTGCTTGAAAACTGGAATTCGGCAAATAAAATTAATTTAAACTTTCAATATATACATCCATTAAAGTTGATGGCATATTATTATTGATTATAAATATTCTAGAATAAAAAGAAGAATGGAGCAGGTAGATATTTAAAACAGTATCTCTTTTCTCAACAATTTTTGAATCGCTGTTTTTTACAGATTCAGATATCATTTTAATTCATTTGAGTTACCTTATCTGAAAACTCATACCAGAAAATATTTGCATGATAAAACTTTGGTATTTCTTCGAATGTAAAGTCCAAACTTTATAGAAATAACTTATTTAAAGAGTTTTGAATTCCAAAAGAGATTCAATGCTAAAAATGAGTATTCAATGCGAGAAGTTTTTCAAAGAATTTGTACTGAATAAAATTATTTTTCTTAAAATATTTTTCTCGTAGCGTGTTTTTGGAATATATTATAAACATACTAGATTCGATTTTCTCTTAAGTCTAAATATAGCATAAGTTTAGAAACAGGTACATTTTACTTTATATGCAATATTATTTTAATGTATAGGTGTGTTATACTTTGTTATAAAAAATCGAAAAATTACCTCAAAATGAGAACATGAAATTCTTTGCTTTAAACTCACCCTCAGTCAAGAGAATACACTTGATATTCATTTAATCTGCAACTGATATTCTTGCTTTCCTGAAGTGTGGTTAATGGAAGGTAAAATTGCTTTAATGCATCACACACTTTTTTCAATGAAACATTGCCTTGTATATATCATTCATTTTACATATTCCAGCAGAATAATTCTAAGCAGATGCCGATTCAAATTTTACAGAAACACTACAGTATATGAAAAGAAATATTGCATTGAATATATCATTCTTTCGATATATTCGACAGAATTAATCGAAATAAATGTCTATACAAATTTTGCAGAAATATTCCATATATTTATATATGTACCGTTTGTTAAGAAACATGGCCAATAAATAATAAAATCTTTAAAATTTACTAATATTTATTTTTGATAGAAATATCTCAGTGAATATATCATTCGTTTATATTTAATGGAATATTTCTAAATCGATGATACTTCCAACTTTGCGGAAATATTCAAACTGAAATGTACGAAATATACCATTAAATGAATGCTATATTTAATGGTATATTTCGTATATAATGGTATATATATTTAACTGCATACCCCAGAAGATATTTCGTTCGAATTTTTCAGAAATACCACAAGTAATCGGCTTCTCAGAGAAATTCATTTCATTTTAATATTCAAAACAATAACATTTTATTTAAATTTTATGATCCCAACCCGTGCGAGCTTCTGCTGCATTTTAATGATCGAAATTAAGCCTATCTCTTAACAAGCTGGATTATTAATTACCTCTCCCGTTTCATTCGTAGTTAATGAAAACAGCGAATCCAAAATTCCCCTGAAAAATTCATCCCACTCGGAATGCAACTGACCCGAAATAGTCGTAAGCATCTACATGGCGCTGGCCATTCCCCGTTCTCTGATGGATCCGATTCAGCGAAAAAGCCGAAGCAGCAGCCGTCTTTTTATCTTTTTCTTAATATTTAAAGAGATGATAGCAGGCACGATGGTTCACTAAAAAGCAATAGCATGCAATTACACAGTCTAACATTTCCCATGGGAGGTGTAGTAACCTCCCATGTCGCGCTGCAGGAGTCATTGCGGACAATTTCTGGCTACGTGAGCTGGCTCGTGATAAACAAGAAACCTAGATCCACAACATAACCAGTGGACTATAAAAGCTGGCACGTAGCATGTAATGGAAGGGCATTCTGGCTCAAGCTACAACTCTGTTGAATAAAGATGTGGTAAGATGTCGCATCGGAAATATCAATAACTCGTAGCATGGTGGGGGTAGGGCTGGAGTTTTGGTCTCCATTATACGGTGCGTGCTTTTCCAATTTTCCCGAGCCAGCGGCAGCATTTAGAATTTGATGCCATGCCACGGAATAAATTTAGGATTTAGGCCGCATTTATACCACGTTGTCATTTTTATATGAAAGCATGCTTTGCGTAAAACTGTTGCGCATTTTTTATGGCAACCTCTGTTTATCAGCTTTCACCCACGTTTGAATTTTCCAAAACGTATTTCGATAATGCTTGGTGAGATGATAAGGTAGGGTGTTTAGAAGGGCACATGACGCATCCGAAATCACTGGAAGGGGGTTGGGGGCGGAAACAGGTGTGAGGCAGGCAGGGATTGCGGATTTTGTTGTTCGTTCATTTTTCCGGCTATTCTTTAATTTCATAAACGCGCGATGGCAGGGGAGAGATAACTCTTACCGTAATTATGTTTTTGTTATTTTTGTTATTTGCTGAAGTAAAAAAGCGCTTGAATTTGTAATCAAACTTAATGTACTGAATACAGATAAGTTTCCTTTTCGTAACATGAATAATTTTTCAAGCCGCCGCTTTAGAGCATAAATTCTCATGGAAATAGTTGGAAATTTTCAACCAAACTTTCCATCGAATTTAGTAAGTTTGTTCTAGTTTATGGTGCATAAGAATTCGATATTTCGGGTGGTTAAATTATAAATATGCCTGTTCAAAAAACGGCGGAGACAAACACTACGTCAGAAGGATGGCTGATTCCGAAGGTATGCATTTTAGAACATGAGGAAACGAATTAAGGAAAAGAATTCAAAGATTAACAATAAGAATTGGTAAGAGAACAGACTTATAATTGACATAATTCAGTAGGTGTTTTATTATTTTTCCGTCATAATCAATATGGGTATCAATTATAAGAATTTTAAATGTTTAACAAGTACAATAGATGCTAATTGTTTTTAAAAATATGCATATGTCAATATATTTAACATATGTGAGATAGAATAAAGGTGAAATTTTACAAGATGTTTCTTTTCTTTTTAATTTTTTGCTTATTTATGAGTTTTTCATTTTACATTTTCTAAAATGCTTACCACCTAGATTAGGCGTTATTATGACTTCTTCATGCAATGAATAGGATACTTTAATCATATCCACTATGTATTTCTATAAATTACGAACTAAATTTCTGTTGACTAAATTAAAAGATTGTGAAAATGCAATAGCATAATATTAAGAAGTTAAAACCAACTACAGGATGAAATATAAATAAATACGAGGATGAATCCAAAAAAAGTTTACAAGCCTAATAAATTATTATCTATTAACGTTAGACAGAAAATTTCAAATGAATTAAAAGGCACACTTGCCGATCACTTTTCCACATAATCACAAAATCTATTTAGGAATTTATCTCAACGCAGGCCCAACTTATTTAACCCGGCTTGGTCCTGCCCAATGAGCCACGTCCCTGCCCATTGAGCCAGTTTTCGGCAGCTGTCTTCACGTCACTGTCTGAAGAGAACCTTGTTCCAGATAAGTGTTCCTTCAATTTCGGAAAAAGTAAATAGTCACTGGGTCATCGTGAAGTCATCTGACACAATCGCCCTGGCATGTTGGGTGATGGTGTCATCCTCTCACATGACAATACCCATATTGCTCGCAAAACTCAAGAATTGCTGCAAAAGTTCAAGTGGAAAGTCTGGGGCCACCCTCCATACAGCCCAGATTTGGCACCTAATCTGGGTTCCAAACACTTATCTGGAACAATGTTCTCTTCAAACAGTGATGTTGAAACAGCTGCGGAGAACTAGCTCAATGGGCAGGGACGTCATTTCTATCAAGCCGGGTTAAACAAGTTGGTCCTGCTTTCAGATAAATGCCTAAATAGATTTGGTGATTATGTTGGAATGAGATGGCAAGTATGCCTCTTAATTCCATCTTGAATTTTTTATCTGTATTGTTAATGAATAATCTTTTATTACCCTTGTAACCTTTATTTTTGGATTCATCCTCGTAGACCAAAATTTCTACTTAAATTAATTTCTCACACAAATGAGCTGCCGATGGCTATTTGAGAACATTCTTCTTAGGAAGAAGTCAAATGAATTTTAAAAGAAAACATTACCGAATTCGAACCACCTTTCTTTCAATAACAACCTGCTACTCTACCAGGCTCTAAGGTAATGAAAATAAATATTAAATATGAATCAAGAAGGAATAAATATAAAATTACATTTATTCCAGAATAAATAAATAATACTAACAGAGATAAATTTAATCCACTCTTTTGGTGGTGATATATTTGGTCTTTATGGCAATTAATGAAGAGGAGATGAAAGCATAAGGCAATTTATATCTTTCTAAAAGTAACACTAACCACCCATGGTAGTAGAATTAAATGTGATAATGTTCTAGGTAGTTATTTTCATGTAATAAACATCACCTTTATAAAAGTACATTTCAGTTACTTTCTAAATTGAATTAAAAAAATGTGAGTAATATGGTTTTGCTAAGAAAACAGACCTTATAGTTCTAATTGCTACGAAATATAATTTGGTAATTCAGTAAGATTGAGGCTCATATCTTCACATTTTACAAAAACGATATTTTTTTTCAAAGAATTGTTTTCAACCTCATTTAAAATGACATTAGTAGTTTTTATATTTTATTTAAAAACCATAGGATGCATCTTTTGTTGGAGAAGAAACTAAAATAATTTGCAAATTTATAAGCAAAATTATTGTTATTGCTCGTACGAGGCTAGAGTTGTATGTTATAATATGTATGAGACACAGACTTTTATTTTAAACTTGGTTACAATAATAACTATCTTTAAGGGAACTATTTTTCGTTTTCTAATATTAGGTTATACTAGTGCGATATAAAGCTTTAAAAGATTTGTTGTTTCTACAGTCAAATTGGTCCTTAATCAAATATATTAGTTTTCTCGAAAAGTTTGAAAATGTTTTGAATTAATAGGAATGTATTTTAAAAGTCAGTGGTTCGATAATTTTCATTAGAAATTGAACTGTTTTTTTGTTACATCAACAATCACAAAATATTTATTTCAAAAGTGTCGTGATACCGTGTAATGAAATACAGAAGTTCGCATTCCTTTTCGTTCCATCCAAACCTTGTCAATCCTTAAATAATTCTATTGGATATTGCAGGATTTCTTAAACATTTTCAATCTTGAACACTTTTGGATGGAATTTTTTTGTCTCTATCCCAAAATTGCAAATTAAATAAGGAAATGAAGAATAATTAACTGAGAATGTAAAGAAACTCAATTAAAAAAGTTATTTTGATGATCTTCGTTATGAAATTTTATTGTACCTTCAATGCCAAGATTGTTTTCGGAACTACTTTAGCTTATTAATATTGACTGATCTGAAAGAACACTGAGACACTATCGTTTTTCTGCACGACCTCATAAATGGTCGTGACCAACAGTTTTTATAGCCCTGCAAATCTTTAAAACTGTTATGAGAAATCAGCTAATGTTTTTTTAATAACAATAAAAATTAATTTGATTTCTTTAAATGCACAGATACAAAACTCTGAAACACCAAAGTTGGCAGTACTGCGTTAGGAATCATCATGCTGAATAAACTGTTTTACACCACTCTTGCTTATAAATGTTAAAGGGTCTGAGAGAATACAGAGACACTAGCGTTTTTCTGCATGACCTCATAAATGGTCGTAACCAACAGTTTTTAGAGCCCTGCAAGTCTTTAAAACTGTTATGAGAAATCAGCTAATGTTTTTCCTTCAATAACAATAAATATTAATTTTATTTTTTGAAATACACAAATACAAGACACTGAAACACCAAAGTTGGCATTACTGTGTCAAGAATCATCATGCTGAATAAACTGTTTTACAGATAGGTAACTTGAAAACACGCACAGTAAAACTTGGATTAACCGTCAGTTTCTGTTATTCGTCATCATCTAAAAAGTAAAAAGTAACTTAGGTTTATGGTATTGTTCACAGTAAAAAGTAAAGTAGGCACATTACTACAGTGAAACCTCGCATAACGAGCATAATTCGTTCCAAAAGCTTACTCGTTATTCGAAACAATTTTTCCCATAGAAATAAATATAAAATACGATAATGCGTTCCATGCCGAAAACAATACTCAAAAAGTTTTATGTATAACGTTTATTCTAAGAAAATTATATATAAGATCGTTAAGGAGCCTGAATCATCTTCATCTTATCTTTTATGCAGAATCAACCAGCATGGAATTCGGATAGGATTTTTAGAAATGAAAACCGGAATGAGTTCTAAACACGGAGTGATGTACTTGTTATGCTAGTCTTATTAAAAGAAATAAGTCAATTACATTACGTCATCGACTCAAATACGTCAGTCAACTCGTTCCGTCACTCAAATACGTCACATCATTTGTTGCGTAGCGTATCAACAACTGTAAATGCACGGCAGAAAATTAGTTTTTAAAAAACCATGGCCTTAAATATTACTGGATTTAAAAAATGAAAATAACCAAAGTCATTCGTTCCATTCAAAAGTTTATTACTAGAAAATGGAAATCAAAAAAAATTATCTCATTCGATTAGCAGCTAAAACAGTTTACAGTTAAATGTGCATGCACAAGTACTAGACACCTAGTTTTATAACAATTAAAGCAAAATAAAAACTCTGCGGATATGACAGTAGCAGGTGCAAAATCCGGGAATTCCCCTCTCCTCGTCACTCGTTATCCGAAACGTCGCTCGTTAAGCAAGTAATTTTTTTACAATTTGTTTTGCTCGTTAAACAAATCATTTTTAACAATTTATTTTGCTCGTTAAGCAAATCAACCGAACAGTGACGATTAATCGAGATTTTAATGTATTTAGTTTCCTCTTACGAGCAGCCAACTACTTATACAAAAATAAAGATTCTTTAATGCCGCAGACTGGCATTATTGGTTTAAATGTATTAACTGAAGGAAATTATAGTTATTTGTTTGAAGGTTCAGTTTGTCTATTGTGAAGTAAATGCAGCAAATTCATTCTTAATTCTTCGGAAGCATGATAATTAAATATGGTTTCAAGTTTTGTCTCCTCGTTTAAAACCATTCATATGGTCAGAATTAATTGCTTTGCATCTAATGAGTTCCATTCAGTTTCACGAAATTTACGTCATATAGCAATAATGTCAGTGCCACGATTTATGTAGTAAACATGTGACTGTTACTATAATCTTTGTTTCAAGGGATGTTATTTAACTATTTGGAGCTCATTATTTCGTCTAAAAATCATTTTGCATAAAAAAAAAGTATGCTGTAACAAGGATAGTCTCTCACTAAACTTAATATGTGGAAAAGTATTTCGTAAGAGCATGGTTTTTCATTCATCATTTATTTATGAAACTCCATGTATTTTGTTCTTTAGTGTTTGGAAAAAATATAAATACTATTAGATAAATTTCCACTTATTAAAGTTTTCTTTCAAAACATCAACAATTCGAGTTCTAGTATTTCCTATTTGAAACAAAATTTTTTTAATGTCTCCATTTATGAAATTTTCTTTGAAATTAAAGTTAAAATCCATTTTAACACTTACTTAAAATATCGTATATCCACACCAATTACTCTTCAAACGATTATTTAAATACTTTGGTAATATTTCGCAATATTTTATACTTTTTGTTTGTAAATAAAGGAAAAAATTTTAATACATTTTTTCGCAAATTTTGCTTTATTTTAGATTTTATTAATGTTAATTTTCACCATTTTCATATTTCATTTTCGTTTCCTTACTATAAAAATAATGCAATTCTTCAATAATAATTTTATAAAAACATTTTGTCTTCATGAAAGATATGTAACTGTTATTCATGTTAAAAGAATAACATTTATACTTAGATGCTGCTTAATATAAATGAACTCAACTAATCGCAATACAAATAAGGATTTGATCCAATATTGTTTCAGTAATCAAAATTCAACTATACTGAATTATATTAAAACGAAAAAGATAATATTTACAAATTTTATAGATATAGCTTGAGGGTATTTCATATGAGAGAATGAAAAGTCAGCCATTAATTCCTGTTCTTCCAATCACAGGGAAGGTTGGTTAATGGGTCTCTCCTAGATGATAGGTCATAGCATTAGAAATGGTGATCTGTCTGCTTGAGGCGTCCCGTAATGGACATTGTTTTGTAGGGGCAGGACTCTCAGTTTTACGATTCGTGGCGGCCGGTCATTTGGGTATTTTTTCATGCCTTATAGCCTCGGGTGGACTACTCTTCCCCCCCTAGACTATAGAGCATGCTGTAGAATTTTTTAAGATTAATTCCTTTGATTAAAAATTCTCGTTTCAATGGAATTTGTTTGAAACTTAAAGTATCGAATAGTGTTGCAATAATTTAGGGTTAAGTAACCTAACTCTTTCTTCTTATTTAGGGTTAATTATCCTTTGTGTTTTTTCAACAATTGGTAACATGGATGGTTTGGACAACAAAATCGATTTAACATGGCAAAAACTTGTCCAAAGCGAAGCTACAACTTTTATCGTTCAAAATTCCAATTCTTAGATTGCCTTCTTCAATAGCATTAATTGCAACATTGTTCATAACATATGTTCAAATTCCCCATGTGTTCTTTCGGAATATATTTAGTATTTTCAATTATTGGATTAAAATTTATATATATATATATATATATATATATATATATATATATATATATCCTATAAATTTCATGTATGCTTATATTAATAAGAAATATTTAACACCATTTATTTAAAAGTCTTTTAGATTTATTTTTGATGTGATCATTTTTAATGGAATTAACAAAGATTTTTGTAAAACACTTCATAGGTAGATGGTGCCACTAGATTAAGAATAAGACTGCATCATATATCCATTTATTTTATTTTTATGTACATTTTCTATATATATATATTATTATAACAAGTTAAATTTAATTTATTGTTAATATTTTTATAGTTTTTTTTATTATAGTATTAAAAGGTTAATTTAGAAATAATATTTTCAATTTAAATGCGGAACTGTCATTAGGATAATGCTCAAGTCCTAGCAATATTTATAACTATTGAATTGGTATGTTATAAATTATATACATTCTCGTTTCTAATCTCGAAAGATTTGGGGGATTTCTTCCCTTATTCTTTCATTTCTCCAACAATTGGCTTTCGCAGAGGGTTGGCACCACAAAATCCAGATTTAATGCGACGCATATCAGTTCCCATGGATGATAGACATTTGACTGTTGGAATTCCAATTCTAGGTTGTCTTTTGTCATAGTGTAATAGTCTTTAATCAAACTATCTTTTATATTTCATTTGTATGATTATTGATAAGGTAATTTGATTTTAATTTTAATCCTTAGATTAATATGTGTATATATTGAAAATATAACACATATTTTGTTTAATTTATATATATATATATATATATATATATATATATATATATATATATCAAAACCAACATAAAAACACAAAATAAAAACTCAAAAACAGTAAAAAAGGACAAAATGGCTAAATAGACAAAAACCAGAAAAAACCAAAAAATATTGAAAAATATCATATCGAGCCGCTCGTCAGGAAGGGAAGCTCGCTCATGATATTAATTTGTGCTTTTTTTTCGCATGATAATGCTTTAGCCTAGATTCGCCTGTCGTTATATTAATATTATTTATAGCAGCGATAATATGCACACAAAAAATGTATTTAATATCGCCACATTGCGCGTGAGTATAAACGCAGCAACCAGAACAATCAAAAGGGTTTTTTTGAAAAATATACTGCTTAAAAATATATTTATACGTTTATTAAAATTAACGAAAATATGTACAAAAATAAAACTGATATCAATGAAATTCCAATTTTTTTAATTTTAAAGTGGTCTAAAAGTAGGTTTTGTGCAATAATATGTTCCAAAGTCATTGAGGAAAAATTAAAAAATCTTGATTAATTTTCAATTAAAAATCTAACTAAATTTAGAAAATGCCTTTCTGCCTGAATACTTGCTAGTCAAGAAGTAACTATCAGCTACATTTCGTAACTCTAGGTCCAATGCTGATTCCTATAGAGGGTTTTGAACGATTTTTGGACCACGCAAGTTGCATGTTGCAATTTGCAGATAGTATCCAGTGTATTAACAATATCCATATAGCACAACATTTCGCAAGATATTGTACAATATTGTTCGATATTATATATGATATTCTACAATATTGGGAATATTGTTCAATATGGTATAATATTATACAATAACGTACTACGGGGTATCACGTTAAATGGACTTATAAAATTTATATCTAATGGGTGGCACATACATAAAACTGTAAAATAAAGAAACTGAGATTTGTTAAGCAGAAATCCATGTTATGAAATATAGAATTCAGACATGAGCCATACTATTATGGCTTTCCCTTTTTTTCCTAAGTTCCTTTTCCTAAATCTCTTCCTTTCTCTCTCTTTCCTTTTTTTTCTAAATTTCTAATTTCTTGTTTTAAACTCCTTACAGATGTTTTCCCCTTTTCTGCCAGTCTGAAATTTCGAAACTTTGTTGTTATCTGCACGCGATTGAAATGTCGGAAAACGACATTGCGACACGGCGAAGAAAGGGCCGTTTTCAATCTGCCTACGATATCTAAACGAATATTAATTTATTGGCTTTTGAGATACGTATCCACTATTACACAGTACGCTTTGTCTTAGCCTAAAATAGGCCTGCTTCTACAGAAAATTCCCTAAATATTCTTATTCTTTTGAATCCATTTCGAATAGTTTCTAGCCCTTGAAAAAGTGAACTAGAATGGATTCCTTGTTTTTGTTGTCTGCTTTTCGTTTACTTCAAATTACTATAGCATTGCGTGTATTACTTTCTTTTTTTAATTTTGGCTTTATTGGTATATCTGTCTACAGTACGCATCAAGTAACTTAAAAATGTTATTAGGCAGCTACATAGTGTCTGCCGATTCTTAGAATCAAGAAATTCATGCTATAATAAGATTTCTCTTTAATAATGAATTTAAAAGAAAGGCGCTTTATAAAGAATAAAATTTCTTATTAAAATATATTAAACTTAGTAGACAGAAACTAATTCTTTGTTTTTATTATTTCAATTTCTTATGTCTGATAAAAGTTTTGCATAATTAATAAGCAGTACTGTGCCTCACCTTTTACTTATTGAATAAATTAGCTTTTCAAAGATTATTTGAAGGGTTATTAATTAAATTTATACAACATTTTCTGGATATCGTTGAAATAATCATTAACAGCAGCAAATTACCCACCTAATATTTATAATAAGCTTAATATACGGGATCAAGCTGGCTCTGAAGAACATGAAATAAGGTTTTTCTGATAAATCGCTTATTAAAATATACTGTGGTTTATATTTGCAATACATGCACAAATTATATATTTTTATTCTGAAGCAGCATATAAAATTCAACTGAAACATTTTATAAAAATTTGTATATTTGACTTTATATATATTAATTCGTAGAAGAAAGAGTAAATGATTATTTTGTACTACAGTTAAAAGAAAAAGAGTGGATATTAAATGTCTAAAGATACAATCCACACATTATAAATAACAGATTAAATCAGATGTTTCCAAAGAAAATAATTATCTTTTCGATAAAAACAAGTGTGATTCGAGTATTGAAGTTTTAGCATCGCATTTTATTGAATTTTTGTTTCGAATACCTTCTAATTATGTATTTTTATGTTATAAATAATGTGTGCCTTCAAAAACGTGCTTTCTGACTCAGACCTCAAAACTACAACTTTATTTCTAATTTTAATATAGCACATTCAGTCCCATGAGTAATTATTTATGCAAATATAAAAGTGTTGCTATTGAACTTTTTCTATTAGTATTAAGAGGTGTTGAAACCCATATTCCGACAGTCTTAAATTTGCCATTTCGATGCACCTTTTCTCAAAATCTGCTATAGATTCAAGTTTGAAATTTTTTGTACAATTAAAGTATATAATAGAGTAATTTCTGATTATATTGAAATTGGGCTTTTTCAAAACAAATATCAACTTTTTTTACAAATTTTTTTGTGTCAAAACCGACAATGTAATTTGGCCATTTTCGATGTACCTTCTCTCAAAATCTGTTATAGATATATGTTTGAAATTTTTTATACAAGTAAAGTACACTTTTATCATTATACTGAATGTCTTTTGGTTAATTTTTAATTTTTTATAAGTTTACAAAATTTTTAATTAGACATAGTGAAATTTTACCCTATTTTGACAGAAAAAAATTTGTAAAAAATAAGTTTTGATTTTTCTTACAAAAACTACATTCAGTATAATGAGAAAAGTGTAATTTACTTGTATAAAAAATTTCAAACATGTATCTATAACAGATTTTGAAAAAAGGTACATCGAAAATGACCAAATTACATTGTTTATTTTGACACAAAAAAATTTATAAAAAAGAGTTTTGAATTTAAAAAAAAACATTTTCTGTATAATGAGAAATATGAACTTTACCTGTATAAAAAATTTCAAACTTGAATCTATAACAGATATTGAGAAAAGGTGCATCGAAATGGCAAATTTAACAATGTCCGAATAGGGGTTCCAACACCCCTTAATTCCAATTAGCATTAAAATTACTTTATATTATAATAAAAGCATGATTTATATTATAATAAAAGCATGAAGGACATGGCATGATTTTCAAAGATAAAAGGTGTTGGATTTATATTTTAAATAAGAATTTAGCAGATTCTAATTCTTCAGTGGCTTGGTGAGAATAGATGCCCCTGGAGTCAGTTCTAGGGGGCGCCATGGAAACAAAACTTTACTGCGCTTATGCCATTTTCAGAGATAAATATGATGAGGGTGCTTAAAAATATCCCTGCCGATATTTGCTCTTGTTAAGCCACTGATGACGAAGAGATAAGGAAAATCATATTTTCGGAGCGCTACTCACCCTCGCTGTTCCACTAGTCAAGGCGACAAAACGTTAATGAGTTGATATAACTTTTTAAGGTCAAATACGATAAGGGAGCGAAAAAATACCATGCCACTTACCCTCGCTAAGTCACTGTAATTCATGTCCATGAGTACTGTATGTGAAGCTGTTCGCTCGACAAATCTTAGTAAGTGCGAAAAAGATCGCCAAACTAGCGATGCGACTTTTTATAACTTAAGACTAGGGAGTACCCCTGATATTTGACATGACATAAATAAGAAATAGTTGATTCAGTGTTTTGGGAAGATCCCATTCCCCCTAAGATTCGTTGTGTAAGCGGGTTTGGTGCTCATTTAATCCTTCGGGGTCAAACATACTTGCGTTTGTGTGGGATGGAAGTTTTGAAAAGGGTTTTTTAGTTCAGGTATAAATGCTCTCTGGCTCAGGTACAAATAGGGATGGTCTGTCTCTAGTAGTCCTAGAGTAACTTCGATAAAGGGGTGCTAAGCTAGTTTAAATTTTGGAAATTTTGTACATCAATAGGAAAAAGTTAGTACAGTAAAACTTCTATTAATCGCCAGCTTCTGTTATTCGCCATCGTCTAAAAAGTATCAGCAAACAAACATATATCTTTAAACTTGCCCACGGATTACTGTTACATCCTACTGTATAAAGCTGGAAGTGACTGCACTGTAAGACAGCGGAAGTGACCAATCGTCGATGGTGTTCTGGAGCGCCAAACCCATCACTTAACCGGTAGCTATTGTCTAACAGTATTACAATACATTTCTGTACATTACTACTCTTTCATTGAGGTTTATATTCATTGCTTTGTAAAATTAGATACAATATGCACGTATTATCCACTTTTAGAGGATTTCATTGCCATCCTTCTATTCGGTTATCCGTCATAGCCCCGGTAACGGTTAATCGAAGTTTTATTGTACTAAGATTAAAATTATATCTATTTATTAATTGCATCTGAGCATTAATACTATCTCCTTCCTTCTTGATATATTCTAATTAAAAATGCTTTAATCAAATCTATATAACAAGTTATACACATAAAACGCTTTAAACGGCTGATTTATTTTTTGGTGCAATTGAGGCAAATATTTTAGTATGTGCCGACATCAGAATTCAGTCAATATATCACGATTACACAAACATCTCGATAACTTCACAGAACTCCATAAAACCGAAGTTTGCCTCGTTATGGTCTGCAAACTTTCCCTACCAAAGCTTCATCGGCATCTGTGTGATGTATGTAGAATGTATCCTGCAAATATATGTATAAACGATAAAGTAGTCTAATCTTGCGTCAAATTTATGGCTAAGGTCAGATGCTTCGATCTTCTGTATCTAAGATAATACCGATTGTTGCCGAAGACAGACACATTCACTCTCGACGGAATCACTTGCATGTGTAAGTTCTCCTTGAAGGATCCTTGTGGAATGTTACTCAAGAGTCATCAGCGAACGTACATCAAATAATATTCAGGGCGAAATGAGCCTTCTCATCTCCTGTGATCATTTCCGCACAATGTTATGACAGTTATTGTTCCAATTTACTGTCAGCTTTGCTGATAATAATTCGCTTTATACGGGAGATGCATTTCCTTCTGTTTGGTCTCAAGTACTTAACATTCGCTTGTTCCTTTTGTATTGTGTTATTTGATCATTATAGAAATTATATGAATGGCTGATTATCTTGATTTGATTAGGACAATTTAATAAAAAATGATATTTATGCAATCAATGAATTAATAATAGTAAATTCAATGTATGCATTCAATTTGTAAAAAATAGTGGTGGGCATTTCGTTGTTTTTGAAAAGAATTAGCTGTTTGTTGAAAATCAATAACTGGTTAAAAAATTGTTGTAAATAGTGGGTTGAATCTGGTGGTGGGGAGCCGGATTATTAACTGTTTTGCTGAAAATAAATGACGGTTTTAAAATACCTTTATAAATAACTGATTGATTCTATTTGTGAAAGTTTCCGTTATTTTCGAAAAACGCGAAGGAGCCAAAGTTCATTGAAAATAGCAAGCGCTTGAAAAAATCTCAATTGTTGTTTGTTCTCCCAGATGTTTCTTAAAACGCATTGTCAATGTTGTTATAAATCGTGTGCTTTATTATTACGTTTTAAAAAGATTTTACCTTTTCTCTGATAGATAGGTTTATAAAACACTGATTCACCCTCTCCTGATTTTCATGCTTTATTCTACAAATGATGAATGATCGCGTTGGTTGCTTTAGAAGAAATACCTCCATATAACAAAAATAGCTGATTTAGACGAGCGAAAAAAAGTTATTTTCCAAAAACGAAATGAACTATTGTTGGAAATAAATAATTGTTTTAAAAGGCCTTAGGTAAATATCGGGTTAAATCTAGCGGTGGGAATTAATGGGAAAGCGCAAACAAGATGATGGTGAAAATAATTAATGCGTGAAAAAATCTGACCCGGAAGTTTCTTAAAATTTTTTATCAATGCTGTTATCAAATGTATTATCACGATTATGTATTTTATCATTACGTTCTCAGAAATTTTTACCAATTTTTCTGACTCCTAAAGAATTAAAAACTGTTACACCCGTTCCTTTTTTTTTTCGTCAATAGAAGAAAAATCTCCGAGTAATAAAAATAGCTGATGTAGATGTATAAAAAATTAAATTATACCTAATTTAATGTATTTTTCATGATTTTTTCTCGCACTCGAAATAGAAGATATTGAAATTGAGTAGGTAATTACCAAGGCCAATTAAATGGCATTAGCATAAATTTGTTCAAAACACTGCTAGAAAGAAAAGTGACAGAAGTCTTGCAGCTTTATTTTCACTGGAAAGAGAACGTTTCTGACATTTTTTTCCTCAGAAATAATTTTTTTATCAGTTAGCCATTCATCAAAAAATTTGGAATAATTGAAACTTAATTCTTCTAAAGAGGACGACGACCTAGAAATGAGTTGCGACGTAGTGCTAACTTGGTCAACACCTGCTGATATCTCTCATCCTAAATATAAAAGGAAAAATAGCAGTATTTTGTTAGAAAAATTTGAAAATCCCGTCGTTTTTCTTCAAATATTTTGTCATATTTTCATAACATCTGTTAATTTTTCAGATTTTTCTAAAATAATCATGTTTGCTTTTATACCGTAAATGAGGACTCGGTTTACCTTTGGATTTTATACGCTCGGATATTACTCGCTCTGATTCTTTATCTCTGATTCTTATTTTTTTCAAACATTGAGTACTTAGTCACTGTCACTCTATATCGCAACATGGCCGAATCTGGGTCTTGTGCCATTAAATTTCAACAAACCTAAATTAAATTAAAAAAACAGATTATGAGGTGTTACATAAAATGTAAAAGCACTCAAGGCAACTGGTATGTTATGTACCTTCAAAAAATCGATTTTTCAATTTTAGCCTTAAAAAATGGAAGATGTTTCGCTGATTCCGACAATGCATAATATGTATAGGTTTGAAATGCCGAAAAATCTTCAAATTAAAAATGCAACCAATTATAAACAAAGGTTTGTCTGTAAATTTGTTTTCGCAGTTTTCTCAGAACATGTTTTATCCAAATTTAGAAACGCATAGAAAAAATTCTTTTCATTGTATATGTATGAAATTTTATATTGTAATACTTACAACCATTATGCATCTGTTAAACCTTGTTTTTTACACTTCTGAGCAGTAATATAATTTTAATCAAGAATATCACGTATTTTTGAGATTTTCTAGTTATATGAAATTCAATATTTAAAAAAAATTATTTCAAATGTATTATAATAAAAATAAGTTTACTGTAATGTGAAGCTATGTGTTTTCTATACGTCCTATGAGAGCATATTTCGAACATTTCGAAACAAATCCTTTAAGATACAAGTATTTTTAAGCTGTTTTGTATTTAAAACATCACATTCTTTCTATATGCACTATATTTTAGATAAGATGTAATTGCTACTTGGAAAAAAATCCCTTTGTTTGAAACTTAAATTTCGACAGTTTTTGTTGTTGAGAACGTCTCAGTTCCCTCAAGAGAAACTGTTCTGTTGAAAGTGACTTTGTCTCATGCTTAGACGCATAGGTTGTGAATGAGTTGTTGAAAGGTAGCTAACCTTCTAAAATTAATTTCCATATGTTATTTATGATTTTACCAAGATGTATTTTTATACTTTATATGAATAGATGGAAAATATGTCTCACTATTTATGTCTTAATATGCTTATTATTTGTTTTTGATTTGAAATATAACTTAAACTGAAATAAAACCTCAATGTATCTGAATTGTTAAGAAATATTTACTTTGATTAAATTCAGAAAATATTTAAGAAAATTATTTAATACTAAAAAGTTATTGATACCAAACTACAAGATATGTTGTTTTTTACAAGCAAACAATAATAAGAAATGTCGGGATATAACCGACTATAAAGTATTTTATTAAATATTTGTTATAAAGTATTGAGAATTTATTCAGTGAAGTGCATAAATATAACTTCTCCCTTAGCCATTTCACAGTGAATTATTTCAAATATTTTACCTTATTTCTACTCTTAACTAACCAATATATTGGAAAAATCTCAAAGACATGGAAGCAAGAATGATTTATCGCTTTTGGAAAAGCGATATTTTAACTATTCAAATTGTGTAGTTTAGAAAGATATTTTTTTTATTTTTAGATCAATAGAACCGTGATAAAATAACGATAGGCATTTTAAAAAACTTCCCGATAAGTAAAATGCTTTGTTAGGAGTTTCTTTTTGAAAGAAAGATGGAAAATTTCTCTTTATTCCACATTTACAAGCTAACAAGAAAAAATTTATAAACTTTTATTTGAGGCTTAAAAGTTGTCAATAAAAATGTTAGTAACTAAACGCGTGATTTAAAAAGGCGAGTAAATTCATTTTGAAATAGTTTAATTTTAACGGTTTTAAAATTAAATAAAAAATATTATTTTTCGTTGAGTGCTTGGTTTTCATAATTTAAAGTTCTACCTGGAAGCAGTGAGTTGAAAATAAGTAAGATTTAATTTTTACAAAGTTCAAAAATTAAAGAAACAAAGCAACATACAAATGGAAGTTCATTTGTTAAATTGTTATCATTTTCCAAGCTTAAGTAAGTCAGATTAAATCTACTATTCTTTTTATTTTCTGTAAAACTTGAAATTGCATGTTTTGCTGTTTCGCTCCTTTCTTTCTTTTGAAAGTTGTTAAAAATTCATTTTTCTTTCGAAATTTATATCAATAGTATCCCTTTACTTGTATTATTATGAATAAATTGTAATTACTCACTCTAGTTTTAATTTTTGAAAGCACGCATCTTAATACATAAGAGTTAATATTTGTAAAGCCAAAGCGCCATCTGTTGGGAACAATAGAAATTACTTTTTACACCCATTATACGTAAATTATTTAATCCTTGTGTTTATTGTATTCCAACATTTTTTTTCTAACTGAAGTTAAATCAAATTGTTGAATAAATAATTAAGTGATTAACAGAATAACAATTAAATTCATTGATACAACTTTGCTTTTCCGAAAAGTATGTGTTTTATGGATCACAATCTTAGCTACATCGTTTTCCTATTGAGAACAAATACCATAATATCTCTTCCTCATAAAGTGTATTTTATAAACTCTACAAAGTATTCAGTGGTCCCTCTTTCTTACTATTAGAGAAATACACAAGAAATATTTTACCCATGTGTGAAAGACTTGTGCTTGAATATAGACTGTAAAATTTTCTACAAATCAAATCAAATACCAACAGCTTAATACCTGAGAATCAATGGACTGGTTCTCAGAAAATGAATTTCTCGTTAGCTTATTTTATGCCAATTTATTCTTTATATTTCTTAGCCGTTCTATATAGCTCTTTTTGGCCCATCGTGAGCAAATAATTATACGATTAGCAGGAATTAAAGTTGAATTAATTGATACAACGGTAATTTTTCTTATAAGTGCATGTTTTCTGATGTTGACATTTTCAGTTAGGTCGCTAAAAATAAACTTTCAAAGCAAATACTATAACGTGTCTTCATCAAAAAGTATGCTTTGTAAACTCAATAAGGTATTCAGTGGTTCTTCTGCTTAATTATTTGAGTAATTAGTAACAAATATTTTATCCAATTGAAATGTTTTTAAGCTCGAATAAAGACAATTATACTCCCTAAAACTCAAACCGGATACCAAAGGTTTAATACCCGACATTCATGGGATTGCTTTTGTGACATTTGAAGGCTTGTGAGCCTTATTATGGCAAATTATCTTTTTATTTCATAGGCGATCTATTTCACATTTTCTTTAAGCCCATTATAAACAAGACTAAGCTACAATATTTTCAATTATTTTCAGGCAACAGATTCAACCTTTGCCTGAAAATGATTGAAATAAAAATATGATTGTAAATAATTGAAACAAAAATATAACGGAAATAACAAAAATGAATCACTAAAAATATAATCAACAATCAGTGAGTTTTCTCTGATGATATAAAAGAATGAAATATTTAGTTTTTCGTAATTACTTCAGCAATGTCATAAAACAAATTTATTAACCGTATCTGTACATATCATTGTATTAACCTGACATTTTCAAAGCATCAAATATGTATCTTATGAGTTCGTTCCACTCTAAAAAAAATCTTAAAGACTTATTTTTTAAGAGACACTGCTCAAGTCAACCATCCTTTACATTAATAATTACGCAATTACAGCAAGTTCATTCGATAAGAAATAATTTCGAAGAATTACAAGTAATTTGATATGATATTAGAGTGTTAATTATGATACACATTTGCAAAAGGAATAAAAAAAATTGTTACTTAAATTCATGAGTTACCAAACAGGACGAAAAATTAAGATTTAACAGTTTTTTTCATTGGACAATTTTAACGCTGTATTCAAAGACGACGTGGTAATTATGCATCTAATTTTTCATACTCTTTTGAGGCTGTAAAACTTTACCTCTTACTTTTTTCAATTTTCTAATATGTGAATCATCACTTACAACAAATGATTTTATCTGAAGAAATAGTGTACATTTTTAAGGAATGATTCTCATTAGCATATATCACACTCTTTCTATTTTTTTTCTTTGCCAAGTGCTTTCAAATATTGAACTAAATAAACTTCGAAAAATTCTTTTTTTTAAAGTTCATTATGTGCAATTAAGCATGAATAAAGGAAATAAAATAATCAGTTTTTCAGAGTGCTTACTTATTTTATTCGAAGCTTTATGAAGTCATAGCACGATGAAATGTTTCTAAAAGGAAAAACTTTTAAAAGAAAATAATTTATTTTTTGTTTAATTATTCTGTAAGAACTCTGAATATCTTAAACGTATCAAAGTGATAAAAGTTAATACCCTCGTTTCTTTATTTTAAAAATCTTAAAAATTTTAAATCTTCAATTTAGAATGAATGATGTAATAAAGAAAGCATTTCTAATTTTTTTTTCATTACTCTGACGAAGGAAATAATTTTTAGACCATATTTATGAATTTAAATCGATTTCTGCTATTATTTTCTCGAATTATTCTTTTTTCCTCTTTTGATTGCAGTTTTCAAGCAATTTCATTGGGAGGGAAACTGGTAATTTTTCATACGATCTAAGATGCTCAGGTTCTAAGATTTTTATTTAAGAACTTATCTAGGAGTGCATTCATTCAAAGTCATAATTTTAATAAGAATGTGTACTATTTCAATAAAAGTGTTCTTTCGGCGTTCAGTGATCTTTTTTAACACTATTTTTAGTTCTATGAGCAACACTTTCTGCATTATAAGATTTTAGTAATTATTTGAATTGTTATTGTCATTGCATAAACAAAGTATTGCTATTTTTGACAAATTGGGTGTTTTCATGCTATAATTCTTCCATTTTCCGTCTCTTCTTTGCATCTACGAACGCTGCTGTCTTCAATAAAGAAATCTTCTTTCATACACCACCATGAATGCTTAACAGTTATTGGTTATGTCTCTTGACTTTTCTTGAAAGCCTTGTAATAACCTCATTTTCTCACTGAGACATAGAATTACCTCTTAAATTTTAGTTTTCATTCTTCCTATATGGACTATGCTTCTGCTTTGCGCCAATGAGCTTCTCAGATTAGTTGCATATGCAATTAGCATGTGCTTAAATGCAATGTCGTATCATAATGAGAGAAATTATTAGGATACATTAAAGTCGAGATGTGTTTACTTTGAGCAGAGCACACAAACCACAGAACAATTACTTTCTAAATACAGTCTTCATATATATACAAGGGACGTATTTTTTTTCAACTTCCGATGGACCATGAAAAAAAGACAACAGTATAGGACAAAATGAATTTTTTTACCAAAAGTTATGCTCAAACATGGTTACTTTTTGACATAAATTGTGAAGATTCGGGCATTTTTCATATTGGTAGACTAGGTTTCCGATTTCCTCTTCGAAGAACGTTGCCTCCAGTGATATGAGATGGGCTATAATTTTGCTTTGAATCTCCTCATTTTTCTGGAAGCTTTGGTCTCCTAGCCAGTGCTCCAACTCAGGGAAGAGATGAAAATCACTCTTCGTTAAGTCGGAGTTATACGCTGGGTGATCAGACACGTCCCATTTAAAATGCTCCAGAAGCTGCTGGATTACAACAGCATTGCAAGGGCGGGCTTTGCCATGGATGAGGACAACTCCAGAACTCAGAATGGCCCTTTGTAGTCATCGTAAGGTCTGACAAGAAGCAGTTGCATTGATAGTTTTCCATGAACCAACCTTCAGCTTGAAGAAAGCGACTAACACTGCGCAACTCGCACTTGACGGGAACATCAGTTCTTCTAGCCATGTTTACATGCTGAAAGCTCAGCTGAAAATCGCGAGCTGAAGTCGGCAGTAGCAGATGTTATAGTTGGAGACATGCGCAATCGCCCACCGCTCATCCCAATATTCTACCACCTGTCTGTCTAATTTGTGGTTCAATCGGAGGCTGAAAAAAACGATCATCCTACTATGTTGCTGTTTTTCGCCATTGAGTTTCCCAGATTAGTTGCATATGCAACAGCATATGATGAAATGCAATGCCATATCATGATGAGAGAATTTATTCGGATACATTAAAGTCGAGATGTGTTAAATTTGAAGTAGAGTGCAAAAAATGCGCAAGCTTAAAATAAAAAGTGCAACAAAAATTTAGGTTATGAATACGTCCTATTTCTAAATACTAATCCATTTTCCTTGTGGAATGAATGGAAATCAAATGAGACACTGATAATATAGAAAATTTAATAAATATGAGTTATAATTTATTATTGCTTATATATTCTCAAGATCATTTTCAAATATTTATGACAGTTTTTTTAAAGAAAACCCTCTTTCAAAACCTTGAAATTATTATTTATTATTTTATAAACGTGAGGAATGAAGATGCCATCAGCATAAGATGATTTGATCAGAAAATAAATATTATTTACGCTATAAGTAGTCGTATTTAAGAAACTTAGATACAAGCGATGCTCAAAGAATGTAACTTTAACTTTTTGAAGAAATATTAGATTCTGTTAACATCAAAATTCGAATAAAAAATACCCATAAATGGGAATCAAACGAAATACCATTACTATATAAATAAATATAATAAGTAAGAAATATAATTTTTGATTTTTTTTTTATTCTTAAGATTCTTTTTATATAATTTTTAAATAAAAATTTCCACCAAAACCTAGGAAATATTATTTTATACGTTTGAAAAAAGAAGGGATCATAAAATAATTTAACTATGGGATTAAAATCATTTGATCCCAGTGTTCATATTAAAAAACTTACGCAAAAACGATGGTAAAAGAAAGTTAATGTAACTCTTTTATAGAATACTAGAAGTAAGCTCACGGCATTTCCCGTGGCATAATGACTTCAACAAAATAAAAAAAGCCCAGAATGACATAAAATAAAGTTTTAAAAACGAAATCAAAACAAATATATATATATAATTATTGATTTCGCCCGATTATTTTTCTTCTCAGAAACGACATTAAGTGAAGATAAGTTTTAAAAAAAAGCAACAATGAAATTATAAAGTTTATGCAAACGATGTTTTTCGAATTTAAACTGAGTGAAAAAGATTCTAGCTTCTCGGTACAACCAGTTACTTTGCTCGCTAAAATGGAGTAATAATTCAGTTGGGCTGACGCAATAAAATCTTCGGATCCTGTTTCAAATAGTTAGTAGGCGATATTATATATATTGAATCAAAGCCATTCAACGAAATGATTTAAAATTGAAGTTACATTACAAAATAAAGTATTATTTTTTTTTTAAAAAATAGGATTTATAAGAAGGATTCCTATATACCGCGTTAAATGTTAAAGAATGAAAACCAAATGAAGTTTTGAATGATTTGAAATGAGCCAATACTACTGAAAAGATAAAGACAAACATAATTTCTTTGATTTTCGTCTGTGGATTGGATGGACAGTGTATACCCGCCCAAGAGCATCGCTGGATCTTATTTCTGCTTCTTCTAGTACAGTCTGCCCTTGTTTTCGACGTTGCCATGTCTTGTTTCCATTGTTCAAAGTGGGTATTTCATTGAGTAGTAGGGTGCGTGCAAACTCATCTTGTATGCAAAGTCTAAAGAAAGATGTTTCCTCAGGTGCTTGGACACGTTAAAGAAGCATTTTCTGTCGTGAAGTAGACTCTCTGACCATTTTCAAGGTAGACGCTTAGATGAATCACGGTGGGGTGTCGCTCATGAATCGAGAAGTCATTAAAACGATAATTGTTTGCTCTATCTAATGGTGCATCGATTGGTTTTCTATGACCATTAGTTTTCATGGATCGGCCAAAAACGTGCGAAAATCACTCAGAACGACACACAACTTTTAAATAAAAATTTTCTAGATTAAATGTTAAAATGTGGGCTTTGAGTTGCATTGAGTCACCATTACGACTACCTGTATGCCAAATCTCAAGGCTGTAAGTGCACTATTTTTAGTTTAACCATCACACAAACACACACACAAACATTGCCTTTTATAAGTATAGATTAATAAACGTAATATCTCCGAGAGCTTGGTTTACAGATTCCACAAAATTTTGGTGAAATAAAAATACGAAAGCAAAATGTGTTAGGATATTAAATCAGCTTTCAACAATGAAAGAGAAATACGCAATCAAATATTTGTTTAAACGATGAAAACGATTTGAATTGCGTTGCAACAATGAAAAGTATTGTTGTAAATTATACCTAAAAATATTTTTAAAAAATTATTAACATTAGAGAAAATAGTATATAGCAACTTTTTCGTTTAAATCAAACTTTTAAACGTTTAAAATAAACTTCATTAGAATGGAAATTGTTTGTTCTTTCTTATGGTGTATCTATTCTCTTGATACGATTATTAGAAAAAGGTGCAATGGAGAAATGAGTATGAAAAATCACACAAAATACCACAAAATATTAAATTAAAAAAATTCTAGATTGAATTTTAAAAATCGGGCTTCGAGGTGCATTGAGTCACCATTAGTACTACAAAATTTCAGGCCTGTAAGTGCAATATTTTAAGTCTAAACATCGCGCACATACACACACACGCGCGCGCACACACACACACACACGCACACACACAAACATTGCTTTTTATATGGAGAGAGATAATATTCTTTTGATATAATAAAAACTAAAAAAGAATAGTCACTAGTCCTCAATTGATTTTTAATATTTTCTGTATAAAATCGGGGCTATTTTTACTGGATATTTTATGTAATGTTCGCGAATATGTTCAAATATTTCGCAAGGAAGCGATATACTATTCAATGCCTTGCTTGGCAAATTGTACGAAAAAACCAGAACATGATTCCCACGTTTCCCGAGAAAAGACGTATGATATTAAAATATGGCAAAATACTTTTTAAACCACGCTAATCGCCACTCACAAAAATGTTACACTGAAATAACATACCCCGCCTTGTGTATCTAATCACCGCAAAATACTAAAATATGTTCAAATTCTTAATAAATACTAGATTAAATACTAGAATATATAAGAATACTTTTGAAAGGAAGTGATTCTCTATTTATGCGAATATATTTGTGAAGCTCTATGGAAAAACTGGAACACGATTTCTAAGATGCCGAAATAAAAGGATTCATAGCAAAAAGTGCAATAGTGATGCCTGAATATGTGATTTCAATTGTATAGAAATAAAAATGTGAGGGGAGGGTGAATTTTTACAATAAAAATAAAATCCCCAATTCATAATTTTTCTACATCAATCTCTGCACAATTAATTTTCTGTATCGATATATTTTCCAAACCAAGTTTGGTAAAAAAAATTCTGATCATACATTCGTATGCTTATACAATTCTCCTGCTTACAATTTCACTATCGAGAATTCTGAAAGATAGTGCTTATCTCAATGCGTAGGAGGCAAACAAAAGTAATGAAAATCTAATGGGTTCCATCCTTCATTGTTTTTCTCCTAGTCTTTATCCTTATAACGTTCCATAAATTACCCAGGGAACAAGTGTCATTCTACAAGATCTTGTTCCGGTTATTTACATCAGTAAAAGGGTCCTCAATTTGCATGAAATCTCCGATTATTTATTCCTTTCATTAAAGTGAAATTTATTCCGTAAGCCACTTGAAGGGAGGCGTAGCATTTGCATTCACGCTGGCTTAGCGCGAGCAAAGTGTCAAATCAAGATGACTGGAATCTTTCGGGGTGGCAGGTCCAGATGGCCTGTCATCTTTGGCCACGTGTTTCGCGTTTACGCTACTCCAGTTTTTCGAGGAGATACGAGTTATCTAAAAAAGATTTCGCGGTTTCCATTTTTTTCCTCCTTGTAGCATGGTTTCTTTATTTTGATTTTCGCCCACGTAGTGGAGTTTTATGAGCGTAGGAGAACAATTAAATTATAATTTATTGTGTGTTCAGTGGGTTTTATAATTGCTCATTTCTTCTTGGAAAAAATGTGAAAGATCCTGCTAACGTGTTTTTTTTCACTTTTTTGGATAGTTAGACGAAAAAATATTTCGAGGAATAAAATAAGGCAGTTTTGAAATGGAGCTACAGTCTTAACCATGATTTTATTTTTCTGTCAAATTCAGTAATTAAGATTATTTTAAAAGCAAAACAAAGAGTAATATATTTAAAGATTTTTAAGTTCATTAACCTTTGTGAAAACTGATTTGTATCAGCTTTGGAAAGAGGGAAATTAATAATATTAAATAAATTATTAAAAAACAGACTTATTAATGAACTAAATATAGATGTATTTTTTATTTAAATAATATCCCTTTGTTTAGTTTTTGATTTAAAATTCATTCATATAAATAAAATTGAATTTTCAAGTCAGGTTTTCTCAAATTAAATGCTACGTGGCGCCACGGGTATTGACTCAGAATTTAATTAAATTCATCGGTTAACTGATAATTAAGTCCAGAATATATTAAACAGTGCATTTTAATCTAGAATACACACGTGTTCAAAATTCCAAAGTTGTAACACATAAGGAGCATTGTGAAACTTCGATTACAAAACTCCATCTTTACAAACATGAAACGAGTCAGGTTAAATAAATAAAAGTGTATAAAAATAAATTTAGATGAGCTGGGGGATTTTTTTGAAGCCGAAAAGAATATAAAAACTATTGTGGCAGAATGAAAATTATATTGAAATGTTACCGAGAGATGCACCAACGGTCGAAAAAGTATCTAAACACTCGATTACTCTGTATCGATGATTGCTTCCGCACAATGGCTCTGTGGTAGTGTTTAACTTCAGAAGAACACAAGTTCGGAAACCCTATTTCACAAAATATCCACAGTTTATGTCACCTGATACATTATTATATTTACCGCAAAACATATATTATATTTACAATATATATAAATATTAATAAAAAATTTAAATAAAATTACCTTATCCATAATCATGCATTCGAAGTACAAAAGAAAATTTGACTAAAAACTATTAATACTTGAAAAAGTCAATCTCATCAAATGCCAACGAGCCTTTGGACTGATTTGTCGCATTAAATCTAGAATTTGTGGCACCAACCCTCTGCGAAGCCAATTGTTGGAAAAAGAAAAAGTGGGAATAAATCCCAAAATCATCTCAAGATAAGAAAGAAAAAAAATATTACTATTATACCTATAAATCAAATATTTGTATATAATCACACCATTATACAACATACCAATTCAACTTAACCCTAAAAAGGTTTCATAATAATAATCATTATAATTAAAGTTAATATTAACAGTCATAATAATAATAGATAACTGATATTTATCGTATGAAATTTGCAACGAAACTTGATTAAAGATTAGAACAAAACAATCAATAGGAAAAATTAGGAAAAGAAAGATTAGAATATGGAATACACATGGAAGATTCAATACAGAAAGGGTTTGAACACAATAAAACATGCTTCGACTTCATTGCATAAAATTCAAACGAATGGCATTTGGGTTATTGAGGGGAAATTAAGTTTTATGCTTTTTCCACAAATGTTCAAAATGTTACTCGAATGTCATCAACTATTGAATGTGAGAAACTGAATTATTCGAAGCTTTAAAGCATATATGAATACAGGGTAATTCTTAAGTCCGGAGCAGCATTAAAATCAGTAATTCGCAAACGATTGAAGATAAGAAGATGTCGTTCGCAAAGACAGGGGGGACTGGAATTAACTGGAATTTTTAGGCAAGGAAACATGATTTAATAATAGCTTAAGTTACAATTTAAACCGCCAAATGGTTCTGCGTTTTACGGAGCGATGCATTACATAAGAGAAGACACTAGTCGGAGTAGCAGCTTAAAAATGTCCAATGTGTCGTTCTCTATTCATTAACTCAGCTCAGCAAGAAATAACATTTTTTGCTGTATTAATAGCTATTTCTTATGGTATGAGCAACATGAATGATGCTTGGTTCTGGGAAAAGTTTAGTTCCTTTTCCAATAGCTGTGTTCTCGAATGGAGAGGGGTAGCACTGAGCATTTATTAGCCGTACTCCAGCCATTGTATTATCCTATATAATGCAAACACACGAAAATTTCAGAACAATCTGGTGGTTTAGATTGTAAGTTGCGCACCAATAAATACTGGTATCGTGGCAAGAAAATGTGGTTTCATTCCCATCTTTTCATTGGTTTCATCATGTGGTTTCATTCCCATTTTTTTTAAGGCGGCACAATACCCAAAAAATCATCAGAATAGCGAAATTTTTTTTATTGGCTCATATGATAGCTTGAATGAATCTAAATATGCCTGTAAAATTCCAGAGCTGTATCTGTATTTTTTATAAAGTTACTAGCTGTTACCCGCGACTTCGTGCGCGAAGAATTTGAATTATTCTTTTTTTAATTCACGAATGCAAATGTTTTGTTGCATTTTGAAAGGGGAAAGGAAAAGTTCTGACGATTAATAATACTTAATTGGACGGCTGACAGGAGTGTACTGTACATGTATGCTGATATAGTTATATAAATTGTTTATCTATGATGATATACTTTTGTATACCACGTTATTTGCACGGATGTAGAGGTTGTGTGGGCTGTACACACGTGAACAGGCCACATATAGTTGCCCATGGGAAAAATATGGTTTTTCCAAATGTACGCCTGCCACTTTCAGTGTCTGGCCCTGAGCCTCGAAAATGATATTTTTACAGAGATTTGTTACCTTTTGAACTGTGATGATAAATCCTTCGGTGTTATCGGAAGGCGTGGAATTAAAACACTCTCTCTTCTCCCTATATCAGTCATAACAGTAGCTTTCACGACGTTTGTACCTAGGTGTGTAATTTTTAACTGTGTGCCATTGCGCAGTCTCGGTATATCGAGTTTACGTATTAGTAGTACTGGCACACCGACTATAATTCTAGGCTTATCGGAAGGTGCCCCTGACAATTAACACCGGCAAAAGCCCGCGCGCGAAACAGTAATTTGGCTTGAATTTATTTCTATAAGAATAAAAAGTATTGTTAGAAATTACGTTAAAAAATATTTTTAAACCTTTATAGCAATCGGAGAAAACATTTCATCGCAATGGAATTAATAGCATTAAAAAGATCATTTTCAGGTCTTTAAAATGGCATAAAAATAATTGTTGTCTAATAAAGATTTCAGAAGTTATTGGCAAAAAACGTCTAAGCATTAGGCTTAAAAGCGGCTAATGTTCGTTATTTAATTAAATATCTTAAGAACTAATTAACTCTGAAACTTGAAAATAACACCTTTGACCTAAAAATATGCTCTAGAATGCCGTGTGTAAATTTCACGTCGCTACCGTTCACCGTTTAGGAGGAGTTCTTGTGACCAACCGATTGACCGACAGACAGACAGATACATGTAAATTCTGCCTTATTTTATGGATACTTATAAATATAAGCAAAATTTTCAGAAATAAAGGTAAATTAGTTCAAAGTCTAACCATCTCCTAGCAACTGAGTAGCTATAAATTTGCGTTATTTCAAAATCGTCTGCACGTAAAATTTAAAAAATTAATAAAAATTGAATGAAAAATGTCACAGAAATAAAATTGGTATCATTGCAAAGGCAAAATTTTTATCTTTAAGATGGTATAAAAATAATTTGTATCGGACAATTTGTTCCGAAGTTACAGCGGAAAGAAGGATTACGTGATATTTGATTTTAAAAAGAATTTATTCCTCATGTTTTCGCATTCCTGAAGGATCACGTGACAGTCGATTGAAAAATAAAATATTCTTCATCGAGAATCGCCGAGTCAATGGGATTTGTTAATTATTTAATTGTTGTCTGAACTTTTAAAAATTAATAACAATCGAAGGAAAAATGTTACAGAAATGAAATTGGTATCATTGAAAAGGTAAACATTTGAACTTTAAGATGGTATAAAAATATGTTTTGTCAGACAATCTGCTGCGAAGTTACTGCGGAAAAACGGTTTCGGTTATTTTCTAATTAACTGACTGTTTAATTAACTTTGGGACTTAGAAAAGTTCATAAGTGTCTTCCCCTTGTCTTAAATAATAAGTGTACAAAATTTGGTTGAAAACCGTCCATTGGTTTAGGAGGAGATGTGGAACATAGCCACATACATACCCACATACATACCCACATACATACCCACATACATATCCACATACCCACAATGACTTTTATTTATATTAAGATTGAAGAATTTTTTATGCATGACAGGAGAGTAAGCAATGTTGCCACAATGTTAAATTCATATTTCTTCATGTTGTATTTTTGTTTATATACTATTTTTCGAAAGCCTAAGGCTTTTTAAAAAATTGAAGAAGGGGTGTAAATTTTTTTGTGAATGTTCTGAAATTTAAGTTTTATGAAACTCTGTATAGAATTAGATCTAAAATGTGTAGTAATTTTTCTTTACAAAAATTCAACGTCAAAATTAATGCATATTTGAGATTTTTTTTTGTGTTTAACAATAAAAAACAATAACAATGTTTAAAAATATAAAGAATTAAATATAGGGATTTAAAAAAGTTAAAAAAAATTTTTAAAAATTTTACAAAAAATTTACAAATAATTTAAATGTTTTTGGGGGTTAGTTATAGAGTACTATTTTACAGGAAATACAATTAAAATTTAATTTCAAATATTAAAAACTAAAAAAATTGTTTAGATGTTACCGTGCAGTCTTAAAATTTCTCTGGACTTCTGAATCACCCTGTATAATAAATATGCCAGGCAGCTTTTTCCAAAGTCGTAAATTTAATTTATAATTTAAAAATATCTGTATGGAATTCTTAAATCTCACACAAGGCAATGAATAATTACATATTTTTATTTGATTGAAACTTAAGTGATTCTTCCAAATATCTTATACAGAAACTCATTCCCATAACACATGAAAAAATTTTGAGAAACAAAAACGCCATATTCTTCAGGTAGAGCCCTACAGTTATATTCACAATCAAGTTTTTGTTTGTAATGCAGAAAGAATCTATGAAAGAAAAGAATTTATGAAGATCTTACTACCCAAGAGACAAATGGATGTTTCGCGTGCGGGTACTTGTTCATGAAACAGATTTTCTTCTATAGCGGAGAATATTTTTCTAAGACAGATATTTGTGGGTGTATCAAATTCTGATGGTATCTCACTTTCATATGTTATCTTAGAAGAGAAGAAAAATTGCGAATTGATTCTTCAAATTAAATGAACCGTCAGATTTTCAAGTACCATCTCACGGATTCTGAGCGTTGCGTGAGAAATAGCACCTCCGAGGAGATTCCGTGACAGAAAAATTCTTCCCGAACTCCGTGTGGTTGTGGAGTAGTTTAGAGTAAAAAGTGCATGTGATTCATTGCTAAATCTAACGAATATGCATTCCATGGCCACCCAATCAATCAATGGACACGCAGGTCAATGACCATTGGATTGAAGGAAAATTTTTTTCACGTGAAATGTTTAAATTGGGACTTCTGTCTAAAGATATTCATTGTGTATAAAATAATACGTAACATGTGCCGAATTCATTATATATATTAAGTGTGCGACATGTATGAAACCAAGGGTAATAAAATAAGAAAGAAAACAATTCAGTCTAGGTAAACATATGCATATATATTAAACGCTTCTTCGAATGCAGAATTAACTTATGATGCTTAGTTAGTCAGACTCATACATTACTTTTCATTATGAAATGTATTTTTATAAGAATAAAAAATGCAAAAAGAGCAAATGATTCATCGCCAAATCGAAATTAATGAATGGACACGCAGGTCAATAACCATTGGATTGAAAGAAAGTTTTATTTATGTGATATGCTTAAATTAGGCTCTCTGCATACATATATTCATTGTGTATAAAATTATACGTAACGTATACCGAATTCATTATGCATATTAAGTGTACGACATGTATGAAAGCAAGGTTAATAAAATAGGAATAAAACAATTTAGTCTAGGTAAACATAAGTATACATATTAAACGCTTCTTCAACAGGTACACAGGGTTCCCACTTATATCCGTTACATCCCCCTTAAATTCTAAACGGTGACAGCTTAGGCCATAAAGTTAGTGTCTAGGTATAATAAAAAGGCTATGAGCTACTCGATGAGGCAATTTACAACTCCATCTATCGGCAAATGTTGGAATTAGCGGTCCTATCTCGTAAACGGCGAAAGATACGAGAAAAAAAGGCAATTAAAAAGTTGTAGAGCACTCTCTATTTAGTACGAAAAGATACCTTGCGTACATTAATACTCAAAAAAGAATGCAAATAATGAACATTTGTTTGGTCACGATTTCGAAAATTGACATGTCATAAAGAGTGGAAGAAAGAAATTGAGACACTTCCCTGTTTTCTAGATCATTTATTTATGTTGCTCAAAATGCTTTCCTTAAGCCACTATACACATTTGCACTCTGGACTGGATTTCTCGCTTCGCTCTCATTTCACGACGCCATAGTGTTGAAAATCACAATCAAACAAATGTTCATTTTTTACATTATGTTTTGAATATTAATGTGCGTAAGGTATCTTTTCGTATTAAATCGAGAGTGCTCTACAACTTTCTATTTGACTTTTTTCTCGTATCTTTCGCCGTTTGCGAGATAGGACCGCTAATTCCAAAATTTGCCGATAGATGGCGTTGCAAGTTGCCTCATCGAATAACGCATAGCCTTTTTACTATACCTAGACACCAACTTTATGGCCTAAGCTGTCACCGCTTAGAAGTTGACGGGGGTGTAACGGATATAAGTGGGAACCCTGTATACCCCACAGTGTACCCAATCGATCAATGTACGCAGGTGAATGAACACTGTATCGAAAGTAAATGTCATTCATGTCTTTTATTTCATGCTATTTAGTATTACTGAAATTAATTTGTCTTTCAAAAAATTCACTATGCAAAAACTGCACGTAACATGTATAGAATTCATTATAAATATTAAGTGTACAATATATTTGAAACCTAGGATTATAAGATACTAGCTTTATTATCTAGAATAGAACATAGTCATTCTTTATTCAACATTATTATTTTTATTAATCTTGTTATGACAGATTCATTTCAAGACTTGGCTCTATAATATATTTTTAGTCTCTTCTTGGATATTAATTGCATATCCATCCTCGTCAATTGGAAATGAATTACTGGTGTACCACTTGAATTGATACTGGAAGGCTCCTCACGAAATATGCGTCTAGCAAATAATCTTCAACTTGTTACTGTTCACGTGCTTTAATACATTTAGTCAAAGATTGTACTGTCCGGCCAGCAATACACGAGTAGACCCCTAAATGACGTATGCGAGTTTCACGATCGCATAATTTTCAAGAAAACAGTGAAAAAAGTACCTATTTTTTTATTGAAGAAAATTGTATAAAATAAGTGTCTGAGCAATATATGTATTCATTTTTTATTTTTTGAATTTTTTTTTAGTTTGCAATTAAGAAAATTTAATTTTTCAGAAAAACCAACAATTAGGGTTATTGTGACAACTATCTATATCCAATTACATTATAAATAGTCTGTTACTGCTATCTGGTATGTAAAATAAGAAATAAAAAATTTTCCAGGTATAAGAAGAGGGTAGTTAGGTAGATTCTTTATATATATATATATAACGCTTTTTCCCATGTTATCTTGTGAACACGATAACTGGAGTAATTTTGATTTAAATTTAACCAGCGTGGGATATGTTGTAAGGACAGTGAAAATCTCGCCTGAGTTCGTAGATGGGCTATCCAGCTGAAAGGGGATGGAAATGGGTGGGGGCTGAAAATTTAATTTCGCCATTATTCCCTTACGTTTGGAGATAGAAAGAAATTTTAAATTAGGCGAATTATTGCCTCATCATAAAAACAACTTTTGCAATGAAGCTTTTTCGATAGCTACAATTGCTTAAAAGTTTGAGCTAAAAAGCTATTTTCAATCCTCTCCCCCAAATTATCATTTTCCCATAGATTTGTTACAACTAAAGATAGAAAAAAATTCAATTCATTTAGGCGAATATCACCTTATCATAAAGAACAACTTTTATATTAAAATTCTTTTGACAGCTAGAATTTCTTAGAAGGAATTTATCTTTTCCCCATAGCTTCATTATTATTAAAGATGGAAAGAAAATTTCAATTAGGGAAATTATCACCTTATCATAACAAACTTCTTTTATACCTAAAGTTTTTTGACTGCAAGAATTACTTAGAAGTAATGAGCTGAAAAGTGATTTTTACCCCCCCCCCCCCCTCCAACTTAGAGTGCATTTTAACCTACGCATGTGATACGCTGTTAAGAAGCTCCCATCAGCCGCATTCATTTTCACTTTTTATAGTAAACAAGCTGATATACCCAGCTTTGCTCCGGAATAAAATGCTTTCACGTCTAATATTTTTTTATGCAAAAATTCTATTATTCTATAAAAATTATAATACATAAATTCCTTTTCAGATCTGAAACGTTTTTAATTAAAATTAGAATATCAATTGAAACAGACAATTTTTAAAAACAGCCGATAGCTAATTTTCTCCATAAATTATTATTTGTTATATAGTTACTTGAAATTTTATTAACAATTTCTAAATTAAAAGAAAGGTTTTAATGAATATTTTGAAACAGTTAACTTAAATAGTTAATTATTCATTAATTTAAAGCATGAAAATAAATCAAATCAAAAGTTGGTCCTGATAGAAATTGTTAATCGTCTACTTTTAAAATTTTCTTTTAGCATTCGTCCCGAATTCTGTTAATGCATTCTGGCAACAGTTCTTCATATTATTCTTGTTTTTCAACAATAAAGATATTCTTAAGAATTCTGTTTGAAATTAATTTTTTAAAAAATTATTAAAATGAGAGAAACAAATTGTATGGAAATGAAATTTTGTCACTGAAAAGCTAATTTTTTGAAATTTTATTTGGTGTAAAAATAGTTTCGTGAGATAATATTTTCCAAAGACATCGCGAAAAACAAATTCTTTAATTTTAAATTAACTGAAATTTTAACTAACTTTTAGGCTTTGGAAAGTTGAGAGTGACCTTTCTCTTGTCTTAAATAAAAAGTGTACAATATTTGGTTAAATTCCGTCCAGTAGTTATGGAGGAGATGTGGAGCATACATGCATAGCCACAATGACTTTTATTTATATTAAGATAAATCCAAACTATTACTGACAAATACTATGAGCCATGAAAAAAGTTTTAGTGAATATTTCGCCACAATTAATTAAATATTTAATTTAATAGTCAATTTTTTAATTTGTTAATTTGGCAGTTACTTTAATTTGAAATTTAATTAAACATGGCGGCACCAAGATTTGTTTAATAAATTTAATATGAAATAGCCAAAAAAAAGATATTTAAATAAGAGTTCCTTTTTTCCTTATTGATATTGAAAAATAGCTCATTAACTTGAAAATTGTTTTGGGGTTTTCTGCCTCACTATTTGTTTTTAACTGTCGATGGAGATTTAAATTCACTGTTCAAAATGGCTGCATTCATATCCTTTGCTTTAAACACACGTATTTAATTTTCGACTCACAATATATAATAATATTTATTCTCTTACGCGTTAAGAATTTAGTTATCTCTGTAACCAGGGGTTCTATAAATGAGCCCATTCTATTAGTGTTTAAATTTTTCATGTCATGTGATTTTAGCATATGACAAAGTAGTGTTCGAATAATTATATGGTAACCTAGATTAAATAAACTAATTTTAAAATCCAGAGTCGTTCTTCATTCGTGTCAAGTGTCAATTTCTTGCAACTGTTTCAGATAGGCTGGCTTAATGCTATCTAGGAGATATTTACGCTGGTGGAATGTTTATTTCTTTATGACGCCTACCTGTTGAATGATTATGAGTTGGGATATAAAAAAAAATTGAGAATTTTACTGACCAATAAATCTAGCATAACCTTTTGAGTAGAATGATTAAACCTTGATATAGTAAAAAATTAAATGCCATGAAAACAGAATCACGACGTAAATATTCCAATGTGTGGAAACAACAAAGTCATTGGCTATGTCTGTATTGATCAATATGTAAAATTTCATTAGTTTTGTAACATTAACGTAAAGGAATCTACCTTTGCCTTCCAACTTGCCGAAAGGGACATTTTTTATCTTTTTGGTGCGTTACTTTTGAAAACTCCAGCCCAGAAATATCGCGGGCACGAGAAACTTCACCCCGTGATTTTGACGGGGGCAAGAGGGAAGGGGTTAATATTATAGATGAAAGAAAACAATTCAGCCTAGGTAAATACAAGAACGCATGCTGAATGTTACATCTAATACGAAATTAACTTGTGAGACTCACTTCGTCTGACTCATACATTACTTTTCATCATTATATGCAATTTCAAAAGAGTAAAAAATGCAAATTATTATCAGTGGCGTAGCGAGAGTCAGTGGCGTCCGGGGCATAATATGATTATTACGCACCCCGTCGTCATCAGTGATTTTGCAAGAATAAATAGAGCCCGGGGTACGGTATTTTTTGCCACTTCATCAGTTTCGTCTTCATGGCATCCCTTAGAAATGGCGCCGGGGGCATTTATACCGCCCCTGTCCCCCGGTCGCTACACTACTACCGATTACAACCGAAAAGATACTCGTTTCAAAGAGCAATCAATATCCAATGGCTAGCAAGTTATAACATTTCTTTTATCAGGTACATTGCAATAGCGTCTTTATTAGGTATATTTATACAACTTGTGTAAGAATATATGTACAGTATTGACGGATAAAAAGGCACCACTTACAGTTTTTATGAATATGGAGATATAAATTTAAATTGTGCAAATAATACTGTTGAGAAGAAAGTAATTTTGCATCGTTTCTGCTCGACGTTACCCTTTAAGCGATTGCGTCAGTCTAATGTTTAAAATTTGACAAACTCTAGACTGATGCGTAGTCAATGGCCACAACTGCATATAATTCCTTTTATCTTCCATTTTTTATAACAAATGATGACATTTAATTTAATTTCATTGGATTTACAATTATAGCAAAATTAAGCTGAGACATATAGAGAAAAGTATGGACCAAACAAAGATCCTTGAAGATCGAATAACTCAAGTATCCTTGTTTTATTGAAATTCAGTACTAACCCAATAAGGAGAGGGGTGTGTTACTTTATTCATGCATTATTTCGTGAGCTGAATAATCAAAGAAAAAAGGATAGTAAAATTAAATAAAGGGTGCAATAACCGAACGGATCTATCTGAAAGAGTCATCAGAGTTATAAAATAATTCAGATCAACATGAAACAAATATACAGGGTGGTCATAAATTATTGGACCAATTTCAAAAATTAATAAAAACACCCCTATAATGTAGCGACTTCGGTTTTTTTAATGAGACAGTAGCTCAAAAAGTTTTTCAGATAGATAAATCGGTGTTATTGCACACGAAATCTGCGCAAACCAACGCAAGTGCCAAAATGGCTACCTTGCAGCAGAAGGCAAGTCTGGCTCATCTCTGGTTCCACGGAAGCAAATCAATTGCAACAGTTCATTCGGTTAGAGAGCCAAAATTGGCTGTCTCCAAGTTAGAACTACATTAAGTGTTGGTAAAAGCAATTAAGGAGTGAAAGTCTCCCTCACTCATCCGCATACCCTGTTCCCTTTAATTTCTCATACCAACGCTTGATAAAGTTGTTACTTGGAGACTGACAATTTCGAAACTCTAACCGAATAATCCTTTGAACGGTTACAATTGATTTGTTTTCGTGGAACCAGAGACGTGCCTTCTGCTGCACGGCAGCCATTTAAGCACTTGCGTTGGATTAAGCAGATTTAGTGGGTCGTTACGGGTCGTTACCTATCTGAAAAAACTTTTCAGTTACTCTCGCATTAAAAAAACGAAGTTGCTACATTATATGTTTTTTATTAATTTTTGAAATGGTGTCCAATAATTTTTGACCATCCTGTACAGTGAAAGCACAATATTTGCAGGTAGCGAAGAATGCTTCTGAACAGCGAGCTTACATAAACAGCGATATTTAGTGCTCAGTTCCTGAAAACTGGAACTTCTAGGACTTTTGAGGTGATTTCTTCATTTCCCCTTATGTGAATATGAACAGCACAGACAGTGCTGAGGTCTAAGATTCCTTCTCGCAATATCCTTCTAAGCTTGATTAAAAAACGTTACAGGAATCAATAAAATTTTCTTCCAGATTGCACAACTCCCGTTATTTACTTTTTATTGAAGTCGTATGCAATGAAATCCCGCTTTTGATGTTTATGTTTTTCTGTAAAATTCTACAATACAGAGAGAGTAGCATGTATTAACTTATTCCAATACTAGCAGTTTGTAACGATTTTTTAATTAATTTATGCATTTTATTCTCTTTTACCGAAAACATATTGAACAAGAATAATTAAAGAATGACTTCCATTCAAGTAATCAACGGAATTAAGCAACGAAAAATCAGATTCAATAAATAATGAAATTGTCATCTAAATATCAATCCTATCTATCCTACCCTATGAATGTATTTCTAAAATAGAATACGTGGTATAGAATAAAAAAATTCTCATGCATGTATTACAAAGAGAAATTTGAATACAACTTATAAAACAATAATTTTGCTTAATTTACTTTTGAATATAGTGCCTCATTCATAATTTTCTCTGACAAATTAATTATTCATGAGTTACAACTTAGAATTATTTAATTTAATCGGCATAAGATGTAACTGATACATTTATGAAGGTCATTTTTATTCTTAATATTGAGAAAACAGTTTCTCTTCAATTTATTAATAATAACACTTAGACGAATTTCATAAAAGCAAATTTTTTGAGACTCAAATTCTAAAATTTTGAACTCAATTTTAATAATCGCACAAATAATACAAGAAAGAGATAAAAAAGAAAGTTTCGAAAAGCTATAGAACGGAAAATCAATAGACAAGATAATATTTTTTTTTAATTTTCTTTTTGGCTGGTCAGGTATATAAGAAAATATAAAGCGCTAAATAAACAGTTATTAGAACGACATATCAAGGCCAAGTGTGTTTTTAAAGATTATTATAGTCTTTCTGATCTTCCATAGCTGAAAGATCTTGTTTCAGTTATGTGTTCAGAAGTATGCTGTAAAAAGTTTGATAGGAATCGGTCGATTTAGTTTTAGTTTAGTTATATTAACGTGTCGTTTTGAAGCAACACGAGGGCTATTTTGGGACGGACCTCGTAAATTTGAACCGAGGTCAGATGACGACGACAACACCCGAGCTGGCACCCCTCTATCCAAACTTTCGCACCACACCAGATACATGCTCTGACTGGTGTTCGGCATTGGACCGGGAATGTTCTGTGCTGGTTTATGTTAGATTGCAAAAATTGCATCTACATCATTTTTCGGCTTTATCAGTATTTTTAAATATTTAAATCTTCGCCACCAAAGTTTATTTAGTATCTTGTGTCATCTCTAGGAACTTTTGAAATTTAAACGGAAATTTTTTATTAAATATCTAAATTTTTCTTAATTATTTACTTAGTAATCGACTTAAATATTAATTGTCTTAACTTTTTTGTCTTTTCATTTAATGTTTCAACTTTATTAAATTATAAATCAAATTAATTTAACGGAACTATTTGCTCGCCATCTTGTTCCGCGGATGGATTTTTGTGTGAAAAGGCTTTGGCGTCTCTGACTGGAAGCATTTTCCTTTGTCTGATTGAGATTGCTTTAAAAATACGGAACGTAACGGTCGCACCCTGGAGGTCGAAATCGTTGGATTTTTTCCTTCGGTTCTCTTCCTTTCAGGTGTGTTGACCGGCTTAAAGATTTTATCTGAATGTTTTATAAGATTTAGAACCAGCATTAAAATATTATTCCGAAAAAAACATCCGAATGCTAAAGTGTGATGCTAAACGACGATTTGGCGTTGGGCCTCTTCAGTATTGAATATGACAAACGTCGGACTGCAAAAGCGTGTTGCTAAACGATAATTTGGTGTCGAGCCTCTGCAGTATTAATTATGACCGCAAATTCTGAATAAGAATGACTTACAAAGTCATGTTAAAAATAAATCTCTGTATTCGAAAATTGAACGAGCGGCCAACAGTGCTGTAAAAAAAGTATTTTTTTTTGTCTTGTGCCTCTACAGTAAGACGCTGTGCCATTTTGACTGGAAGGAGATAAATGTGGTTGTACGAGACAGCGCATTCTGATAAAAATACATCAGTTATTGAAGTTTTGATCTGAGTGGCGGTCTGCTTTTTCTTTTTTACCAATCACCGAATGTGAGAAGGAGTTCAGTGTATGGACGAAATAGTGCTCGTGTAGCAAAATTTCAATTGAGTGGCAGAAGACTCTGCATTTTCATCAAATTGTCACACCAAGTTTTCGGAATAAATTGGGCATTGTTAACAATCGTTCCGGGATGATGTTTGTGTGCCTATTTTTGCAACGATATAATGTAGTTACGACAAAGTATACTCCATTTTTCTTAATTTTCTAAGCATTTGAAAACCTGCAGCTTTTTGTATTTATGTGTATATTTTATTTCTTTTCTATATGTGTATGGTTGTGTGCATCAGTACAACAATTTTGTTATGTCAATATTCTTGAACATAATTAAATTTGGCAGTAATAATCTTTAATTAATTGTCAATAAAAAATGTTTAAAAGTTAAGAACTTTGGCTTTCTTTAATTTTTCTATTGTTTTAAACAACACAATGGTATTATTTATAGTTTTTAGCAATTTCCTTTAGCGGCCAGTTATATTTTTAGGTAACATTAAAGGTAGGTTCTGGCTCAATTAAGTGTTGAAAAATTGTATATTATTGTATTCATGTTTTAGCACCCAGTGTTCTTCTCATAATTAAATATAGATTTGATTCTAATCATTAACATCCAAGATTAACAGTTTATTATATAGAATTCGCCACCCCACCCCCGTGCTGGCTGTGGGAAATTTTCTTCACTGTTCCTTCACTGCTTGTTGGTAAAGGGAAGAAAAAGGGGGTCTAGTGTTTTAATATTTTAATAATCTTTAGTAATTTTAGTGTATTTGTGGTTTTAGAGTCTTTATCCAGGGATTTAATTATTGAGTGCTAGTTTGTTGTGTGTGTGTGAGTTTGCGTGTGGATTTTCTTTCATTGTGGCATTTTTAAAATACGACCAAATGTAGTTTTTGCACCCTTGGGTGGTTTCTGAGATTGTACATTGCTCCTGAATTAATAATTCTCCCGGCTAGAGAGGTTTGTCTCCATCGGCTGCTTGAGTCACTGTACTTAATTAGAATACCTCCATGTAATTAATCTCCACCTTTGATTACGGGTGCAGTATGCAACTTTAAAAAAATTAATAAATCCTGCGGGTTCTCCCTCCCCTCCGGGCCCCTTAAGGTCCCCCACCCAGGACTAGCATGCCAATTACGCATGTTGGTCCAGGGTGGGTTAAAGGCCTTACACCAGAGGGAGGGCGTTTGGCCCCCTACATATGATTTAATGTGCAACAGTCCCTATACACGACGGATCTTCAATGGAATTCTGTTTCGAGCCCTGGAAAGTCCTCCTGTCCAGAAGTCGAGACCTTACGACTACCCTAGTAGCATAAAGATATTGAACAATACTGTACGATATTGCACAATATTGTACGATATTGCACAATATTCGCAATATTGTATAATATTGTACAATATCGTATAATATTGTACAGTATCGTATAATATTGTACAATATCGTATAATATTGTACAATATCGTATAATACTATATAATATCGAACAATATTGTACAATATCGTGCAACATGTTTTCCTACTTGGGTAGGCCACCTTTTGCCTCGGGAATCAGTCGGAGTTCAGTGAAAAGATCAACATCTACATTTTAGCATTACATTAAATAATGATTTAATCATATTAAATAATTTTGCATTTGGTATTAATTTTCGATCAGTGAGCGCATGTAATTAAAATCTGCATAAAAGATAAAATTTATTATTTAAATAGTAAATATTTCAATTCTAAAAGCTATTTAACGAGTATTTGGATGCTGTCTTAAATAAATTGTGCTGTTATTAAAGTGATTTTGAACGGTCATAAAATCACGGAATTTTGGTTTTAATAATTTAGTGTCAAATTAGGAACTATTGAATCCTGGTTTCTATTATTTGTATATCGTTATTTTATTTTTTTATCAGATTCGTTAAAATATTGTTTAATTCCCTATTAATAGGTGGGACATCCTTTTTCCATTATGAGGAACTGCTAAAATCAGAGAAAACTTTTTCACTTATGAAAAATCACAAGGATATAGTAAAATATTGTTTTTATTGAAAGTATAGATGTATTAACGTCCGTTTTGAAGCTAGACTAGGGTTATTTTGGGACGGACGTCGTAATTTTGAACTGTTGACAGAACAGAACGTCACTTCATGCCCCTGCAACCATAACCTTTTGGTTATTTAAACAGTGTAGCGGACATGAAGTGGAAGAGACATCGGAAGACTCTCCTTAACTGTCTAGCAAATAAAGGCGAAGGCAGAGAGATGGAAAAGGTTACAAAAATATGAATCTAAAAATCTGGTATAATATACAAGAAACAAAAGACAAATGACCAAGACGACACTTCAGCCGACAACACCGTCTCCAAACATCCGTATCGCACCAGCAGAAGGGCGTTTGACACACTGTGGATGTAGCGTGCATAAGGTCCATACACAAGGCGGTTCTTATTTGGAATCGGGCCTCGATCCTACGACCCTCGAGTCACGAAGCCGAGTCTGCCCGCGGCCACCGTGTTTTTTGCAAAGGGAAAAAAAATCAAATCCAAATAAACTATCTAACGATCTATCCGCCGTGCAAGAATTTGATATTCTTTTTATTTCCGGAGTTGAACTAACCAGAAATATTTCGTCTCTTAACATGCAACACCACCTATCTCAATTTTTGGAAATTTCAAAGAGGAAAGAAATACTCAATTTTTCCCAACCAATAATTTAATTAGTTATTAATTGGGAATTATTAGTTATTAAAGAATCAATCTGCATTTTTAAATATCCAATACAAGGATGAGACCACATTTTCCAACCAGATGTGAAAAAAATTCAGAAATAATCGTTATTTGGTTGCGAAAAATTAAGCATTTCTTCCCTCTTTGAAATTTCAAAAAATTGAGATAGGTGGTGTTGCATGTTACGCGACGATTCAATACATTTTGTTCCGAAATCATTAGGAAATCATACAATAACATAAAAAAAATACTGAAGCAATCTCCCCTCGACCTCTTATATTTTCACAATATGGCGAGTTTTGTCTTTACCTTCACAGAATATATATATTTAACACCTTTAATTTAACCAACTACAATATTTAGTATAGATTTTCAATTTTGGTTTTAAGACCACATAGAAAATTTCATTCACCTACCTTACTGAATTTTTGAGTTATCGCTATCAATCACACGCGAATAGACGGACCGACGAACACTAATTAGACAGCAGCTAGTCATTGATATAGATCTAAAATTCTAGTGGTAAAACCATATTCCGAATTACATCCGTCTAGTTCGTTCAGTTTTTGAGTTGTATTCACAAGCAGTCAGACATGGAATCCAAATTCGAACCCTGGGAGTACTAAAACGGGAAGACTCAAGTAAGGTCAAATTTTTGGACAGTTACAATACTTTCTCTTTGCCTCACATAGAGAAACTAAAAAAAATTCAAAAATCTTCAAAACATTTTAATTCAAGTTATATCCATAAAGTTTTTATAAAATTCTTCTTGATAACTTCGCATATGTCACCGCTTATCTCAAAATTATCAATATAGATCTATAACTCAAGTGGTAAAACCATATTCGTTTCATTTCATTCGTTTAGTTATTTCAGTTTTTAAAATGTATTCACAAGCAGACAGATAGAAAAATTCGAACCCTGGGAGAACTAAAACGGGAAGACTCAAGTAAGATAGAATTTTTGGACAGTTACAATACTTTCTCTTTGCATAGAAACATAGAGCATTTGCATAGAGAGAGTTACATAGAGAAACTAAAAAAAAGTTCAAAAATTTATTTTTTCCAAGTTACATTTTAATGAATAATTGAGTTACATTTTAATGAATAACGAATTTAATTAAACATTAAAATGTTTTTACAAAAACATTTTAATCCAAGTTATATCCATAAAGTTTTTATAAAATTCTTCTTCGTAACTGCTCATATGTCACCGGTTATCTTAAAATTATCCAACAGTTTTCATTACAAGAATAGTTATGTTGATTCCATGTATAGATTTTCAGATTAATTTTTTTATCTTATTATTAGCGATTTTCCCATGGTGATATAAAAATGACGTAATGATGGGGAGATGATGCAAAATATCAACAAAGTAATTACCCGAAATTGTAATTATTAAAATGAATTAAACTAAAATTAATTATTGTAAGAAGAAGCATCATGACTGTGTCAAGTCTTCAATAAATCGAGGGAGATACACTTCGCCGAAATACTCACTTTTACAAACGTGGGCATAAATTTGACTAAAAATTATTTGTTTGGAACGGATATTTTTATTTCCGCTTCCGATGATAATTTATTTACTCATCCAAGCAAACTTTACTTCCGAAATGCATAAAATGGAAAATAAGAGAATTAAGAATCGTAATTTCAAAAGCTTTAACATTCTTTAATTAATAGAATTTCCTCCAAATAATAAAATAAAATTACATTTCCCATTGGAAATGCTGAAATTTTTGAATTTATCTTTACAAAACGAATACATTTATAAACATATTCGTAAAAAAGTAACGAAATTAATTATTTCTTTATACTAACTGGAATTGCAAACGTAACCGCTAAAGTGAATGGATTACAAAACAAATACAGAATAAAATTCCTTGGAGTAAACAACAAGACGATATTTTCACAGTCAAATTTAAATAGAAATTAAATTTCTATCAAAGAATCTAGTATGAGATGAGCTTTATCTACGTGCGAATAATAGCAATTGAAAAATAAAATTTGGGAAGTTTATCCTTCAGGAATTATTTGTATTTGAAACAAAAGACAACATTTTTAATTACGAACGCACATATTTTGTAACAATGAATTAATTGTGCTTTTCACGTGGCTTTATAAAGATAATAAAAGATGTGAATGCTCAAACACAATGTGACTAGCATTTAAATAATTGAGGTATTCTATTATGCATTGTTTCCTTTTGTAAAACGAAACATATTTCTTATTTCTTTTTGAAAATAAATAATCTAAATATTAAATTTGCTATATTTTGTTATTTGTGTTACTTGAATTTGAATAGTAAATTTTTGTGCCAGTTTTCAAGAAAATATGAAGTATTAACTTTACGATTTTCTAAATATTATAGAATAAATGAAACTGAAATAAAAAGATAGAGAGAAAGTTTAAAAAATTATGAAATATTCCAAAATGTATTAATTATTTTCTTGGGAATTTTTTCAAATTGTATATTTATTATAAAAATGTATAAGAAAACATATAAACAAAAATGTTGTTCATTTCTTTCATACGTTAGACAAGCGTTCACAAATTTTAAGTATTGCCCCAGAATATATCGAGATTTTATATATTTTTTTCATGCTAATTATTATTTATTAAATGTATACTCCAATTACTATAGAATTTTCCTCATAAAGAACTCAATGTAATCTTTATTTACATTACAGAAGCATAATAAAGCATATAGAATCATAAATAAATTTCAGAAAGTAAATCAGTAATTTTGTATCTATTGTGAGCCCTTGGGGAACTTATTACGGCTCCAACTTACTTTCATCTAGGTGTCTTATATTATGCGTCCCGAACCAAAATTAGGTCACATATTGAATTCTTCACCAACTCTAAATGATTGCACCAACAACAGAACAACAACAAAACTTTTTTTAGGAAAGGTTTAAAAGTTTCAAAACCTGGACGATAAAGAAATAGAAAAGGGAATCGTCTCAAACGAATTTGAAATTATATCTTGAATACTACATCTATTTCATACTGATAGATGTGCATTAGCATATATTGCTAAGTATTTTTGAGGATGTTTTGCTTGTTTACTTTCCATTTATCGTCATGGTTTGACTTTTTATGTGTATAACAAAATTTAGAATTTCTATTGAAAATAAGCAATATCTTTATGCACAACTCTTAATAGATCACATATAAATTAACTGGTAAATTAATTTTCTTACGCATATCCATCACTTTGCGGTTCCCACAGAGAGAATTCAAGCCGTGTACCGAGAAAATACAATGCAATAACATGAGACCTTCCTATATTTCTAGCAACACATCTTGATGATAATGGGAAAAATTAGCCTGCTTTCCATTTTAAAATGCGTGTGATAACGTTTTTCTATCCAAAGGACAGATTTCATTTCCAGCACATGAATACGTAAGTCTAAAAATGGCGTTCTCAAGAATATTATCGCTTTTTGAAATGAGTTTTGTTTTTCGTTGTGACTTGTATCAAAAATCTGAATCACCCCGCGCTGTGGTAGCATCCGGGAAAAACTGAATAACAGCCACTGCAATAGCTCGAGTACTGAGACCTGAGTCTTAATAGCCATCACCGGCCACGGCCTGACACCTCCCGAGGGAGGTACGCACTATCACTGGAGGAGGGATTCACGCCTCCCCAATACTGTACCCACGCCCAGGAGAGAGAACCCGCTTACTTATCTGGCGGCTTCTCATGCCCGAACGTGTGGTTCCACAGGTGGGAGTCGTTGTGGCTTGTATATTGTTTAATGGAATTAAATCTCACCCAACGGATACACTTCAAATGCATCACGCCATTTTAAGTATGGAATCCATAACACTTATTGCAAGAGAAAGAAAGATGTGACGTCAGAGCACAAGCGAGAAACAACGAGCAGTTAGACGACATTTGCAGTTAAGTTTTGAAAGTGAATTTCAGGTCGTGAATTGACTCTGTTACAAATTTTGGGAAGTTCTCGTAATAATTTACTTCCTTGGAAATAAAAAAAATGCAAGTGTTACCTTAAGAAATGTTGATGAATTTTCCTCTTCCTGCTAAGGGTGGAAAGTTTTGAATACTTGTATTATATTAAGGTTTCTACGACTTGTGAATAACATTTACTTTTTATATGCTTAAAAACACAGCACCAGAGTGTGTAGGATATTTTAAAATGCAATGCGCATGCAGATGCCTAAGTATTTATTTATTTCTGTCGTATTTATTTGAAACGACATTAATCTTGTAGCTGTCCAGATATTTGTCCTGAACGATGTCTAATTCAATAACATAAACTTCTGCATCATATTTCTGCTGATTGAAAGTGACGTCACTGTCCAAGATGTCAAATGGAAGGGAGACATTCTGTCTTAAAAGCAGCTAGTTATCTTTCTGCAGGATTTATTCTGTCAGCGAAGCATCTGAATTTATTGTTATCTTATCTGATCTATGGCCCCAAAACTATTTTCGTATTTTTGATATAATGGAAAGACATGCTAGTGAAGATGTAAAAATATTATTTATGTCTAAAGCATACTTTCATTAATTTATATAACAAATGTTACAGTGATTTTTTTAAAAACGGTTGACAGTTTTTAGACAAAAAACAAAAATTTACAACTGTTTACAGACCTCCAGGAACAAACCCAATCAGATGGCATCAAAAATGAAATATTTTTCCTTACCTATTAAAGAGGGATTTTGTTGACTTGTTGAACTAAATAAGATAAAAAATAAAAAGAGTAAAAACATCAAATCACAGTATCTGAAGGAAAAAAGCCAAAAAATTAATTACATTGTTTTAGTAGCGCGCAAAATGCTGCTGCAAACGAAAAACAAAAGTAGACAAAAATTTCATGTTTTGAACTAAATAAGTTCATCCATAAATGCGCATGAAGGTTGTGATCTTTAGAGACTATGTCCTTATTTTTTGTATTGTTTCAGTAGTTCAAGAAATGGTTAAAATAACTACATAATAACACAGTGCTGATAATTATGTTTTATTTTTTAACTTACACATTTGGCGGTGGTTCCAGTGCTATTTGGTGTAGCATATCTGACAAGTTCATAAGTTAAAAACTTGTAATTAACCCTTTCACTGCAGAAGTTTTTGGAATTAGTATTAGATGTAAAGTAACGTCCAAATGCCGTTGAACCAAACGAATTATTATTTACAAGCAAGGCTGTATTACTATAGTATGGTTCAAGGTTCTAAAAGTCCTAAGAAAACCCATTAGCTTGCGAAAATCGCAGGGTGTAACAGAAAATAGACTTGCTTTCAACCCGCGGAAATCGCGGAATAAGCAGACAGAGGGTTAAGGAAAAGTATATTTTGTTTGTCTGGAGAACCAACGCACCATTTGAGGCAAAATTCCTTCTTAGCTTTAATATATGCAAGTACGTTGCCTTTCTGGGTGTCTTTCAGGGTAAAATGGCCTACATTTGTGTTACACTTGGAAAAAAACAAGGAAAATATCCAGTATCCAATCGGACCGCAGCGAGTAATTCGTTGCTAAAAAGTACACATGTCTGCCAGTTTTTGAATAACGTTGTTTAAGTGCTTTGTCAGAGTATAGAACACTTTCCAATTTATTTATGATCAATTAATGTAAAAAAAAGTGCATTAACCATTTCAAATTCACTACATGTTTCGTTTTGAAAATTACTAAATTTATTTCAAAAATGATTATTAGACATGTAGCTGATCATAAATATGTAAAAAAAATAAATTTTTTTATTTTCAAGAAATTTGTGGTTCCACAGTGAAACCAATGAACGGTAATAGGCTATTTTTCCTCCGAATAAGTTATCATCGAAGTGTAATTTAAATTATATATTTAATTTATAAGTATATGTGAGTATTCAGGATATTCAATCGACATAAAATTAAATATTACTGTCGAATATTCCATTAAAAATATATCAATTTGTGCAAGAGCCCTCATCATTTTTTTTTCTCTTAGAGATCAAAAGCAATTTAGCTCGTGCAAGGCCGATATCTTTGGTAATACTAACGCTATTGAATTGGAATTTTCATATAAGTTGGTCTATATATCTGGCTCTTAAATTATGATTAAAGATTACTCTACGTTTCTCCCATACGCAATAAAAAATGCTCAATGTGTAGTTTCACTGCGAAACCAATGAACGCGAAAGGCTTAATCATTTGCAATATTGGCATTTATTTCAATCAATGTGAGTATTGATTTTTATCAATTTTTTCAAATGTCTATGTATTTCTTTTCTATAATCTTTTTAGATATTTATAAATGTTGAATGTAGTTAGTTCATAATTTTCCCCGCAAGGTATCAGACAGCTTTTTTCATGGTTCATGATTTGGTATTTTCTTGCCATGTCTTCAAAACCGCAGAATTCCTATTTGCATATCAATATAGAAATGTTGGCGATTTTTTACTGTTTATTTTGCCTTTTTTTCAACATAATAAAAATAAAAATGCTCTGCTTTAAGTTTTTTTGTAGATATGAAAATATTCTGGCCACAAATTATCTCCAGATACTTGCTGAAAAACAGAGTAAACATAGGGAAATCAGCCATGAATGTGCTTATATTTTTGCTGATTGAAACAGACTCTTTTTAATTGATTCGAAATTTTAATTTTATTTAACATTACAGATTAACCTAAAATGTTAAGTCACTGTATGTGGATGGATCTGTATTATCAAGTAAAATACTTCGTGAAGAATTCTTTAAATTTTTCTTTTATTCTAATATTAAAAGTAATTTTATAAGTATGCAGTAACTTAAAAGAAACTCAACTGTAATATTTTTAGATAAAAGTCTACCTTTTTAAATTACTGAACTGTTCGTTTTTTTATCTCCAGTTTGCGCAATCTAAGTAATTTTCTTTTCGAAATTGCAAAACAAATATAATCTAAGAGTATGTGTCAAAGTTTTCAAATCTTTTGCTTCATAAATGCAAACAATATGCGGATTCTTATTTTTTTAAAATTATATCTTTAAAGATAGCTCACTTCTGAAATAAGATACAAATAAAGACATGAAAAACAATATTTCGTTACAAAAACTACTCTAGATAGGAAAAATATTCTGATGATGAACGAGTAAAGATATGATTAATATCCTGTTGTGCGAATATATGCATGCATGAATTACTTTTTCATAAAAATTATCTAGATGGTTGTTCATTTAATAAAAAAATCATTAAATGTTTGTTCATTTAATAAAAAAATCATTAAATGTTTGTTCATTTAATAAAAAAATCATTAAATGTTTGTTCATTTAATAAAAAAAATCATTAAATGTTTGTTCATTTAACAAAAATTCACCGTATGCTTACTCAGCGTTATTAGTACAAAATCATATTATTTTGTAATCTTACGTAGTGGATAAATAATTGGATATTAAAATATTTCATCCTATAAATTTTATTAAAATTTTTATTGCAAACCAAGGGCTTAGATTAAAATATTTCTAGTTAGTATTATTGCGTCATGCGATATTACTATCATGTTTACCAAATATTCAGAAGACATCCAATTAAATTTTAAATATTTTATTTACTAGAATACAGCAGAATTTAGAAAATGTATAGGGGCTTTACGTAACGACCTCGTATTTTTTAGCATAATCGGATAAAGTGAACAACATTCCCTTCTCCATACTTCCACATCACACGAAAATAAGGACGCTTGACACAAGTAAGTTTATACGCTGCTACTTATCTCCTTATACGCTGTTTACCACATCTGCTACTTATACGCTGTGGATGCAAGATTCAGATGGATTTCAAACAAACAATCCTTTAATCCTAAGCTTAGTTAGATTGAGATGTCGTTTTGAAGCTACACGAGGGCTACTTGGGGACCGGCCATATCATTTGGAATCGTGATTTGGTAGTAACGACAACTGAACCGGCACACGAACACGCCTTTTTCCAAACTTCCACACCAAACCAGTAGGAGGATATTTTTCCGCCGATGGATTTTACGTGCATCATGAAAACACTCTCAGGTAATCTTAGTTGCAATTGAGTCTAGAGCCCACACCTCACGTGCATCATGCAAATACACTCAGCTAGTCTTGAGGGTCTATTCTGGTACCCCCGGTTGGGTACGGGCATCATGCAAACACACTCAGCTAGTCAGTCTTAGTCGCAATCGAGTCTTGAGCCCACACCGCTGCGACCCTGAAGCCGATACTAGGCCTCCAAGTCACTGGGACTCCTTTAAGCTCTTAGATGAAACACTACCACCAGACCACCACAGGCTTTCGTTTTTCAAAGCAGGAATTAATCAATACATAAGGATATTCAAGATTCCTTAAATGTCCTAAATGTTGACTAATTACTCGAAGAATTCTTTATCTGTTTGATAAAACTTTACTGATATAAATTATATATAAAGCCCTCTTTATTCTGATTGATATTAATTATATAAAATAATCTTTTATCTAACTGATATAACCTGTATTGATATAAATTATGCTAACACATATTTTATCTGGTTGAAGTAACTTTCAAGGAGAATTCCACTTCCTTAAATATCATAACATATGAATAGTTTAAAACTTTAGTTCCATGTTCTCTTTTATTTTAATAAACTATATTAAATTGCATCAAAAAGATGAATGAAAAATGAGTTAGTTAATGTATTTTTAACTCTGCCTGAAATCTCTTTCTGAAAATGGCAAGTGTTTGCCTGAACAGTCCTAGACATTTATGAGAAATTACATTATCCTTCGCAATGTTTTTCTTAAACCTGTTTGAGGGCAACGTTCCTAAGTAATGAGATCTGATCACTAACTCGATTTCCTCACATTTGTTATTTTACTTACTTTTATCCAAGCATTCTAAGCTGTTTTCCTTTCCTCATCGTATCTTCCCGAAGAAAGTATCGGAGAACAAATTAGAAACATTACAAATTTACCGAGCAAACTGGAAAATCGCATCTAGACTTCTAACTTATTTAATCAATACTTTTCAAACACGGCTGCCATGGAACACCATTCTTTCTTTTTAGGAAATTGTTAGGGTAAAAGTACTCAAGTAAATTTAGCTGCTATAAATAAATTGGGTATTGTAAGCGATGCATCGAACAATTAGAGTAACTAACTAACTTATATAAGTGATATTTCCAGAAAATCTAGAGTTATGCTTGCATTGATTTAACCGTGATCTGGGATTAGTGGTTAAAAATGGTAGACAGCTCGTAAGATGTGGTAGACAGAAAAGTTCCTTGTAAGTTCCTTTAAAGATAGCGGCGAATGAGCAATTTTTGCGTACGTGAGAAGCATAATGAAAAACAGGGAAACGTGAGTTCGCATTGCCACCCACCCTGAAGCCATCAAGCAATTCGTAAAAGTAGAGGCCGTACTTATTTACCTCATTTCTGTTGAATAAAGATGAGGCACAAAGAAAGAGTAGGAGAAAACGATGAAAAGAAATAGCTATAACATGTCATCGATGCAAAGATCCATTACACGCTTGCCGCTTTTTCAATTTCTTCTACTTCGGATGTATTTGCAAATTCCCAATGCCTTTTAGAAAGATGCAAAGTGAATTTTAACGGGAAAATTGAGGCAACATTCGAAACCACTGTGAGTTTGTAAGCTCTATTTGAAAGAATCGATTAACACTTTCAACAACGGGGTGCATCCTGCTTGTTTGTATAAGCTGTTACTGAACGTCGATAACTGAATAGAATCACGGCATTAAGCTTAAACTGCTAGGCAATTATAAAAGTAATTTAAGTGCCTAATACCACTAAAACGTCTTCAACCATTGTTATGTAACAATGTTCTTCCATCCTGTTTGAAACATTTAACGTCGCTTAACAAGCAACACCATCTACTCAAATTTTTGAAATTTTAAGGATGAAGAAAATACTCTATTATTCGCAACCAATAAAGGATATTTCTGATTTTTTTCTCATCTGATATAAACATAAGACCGCATGTTCCTGCCAGATGTGAAAAAATTCAGAATTATTCGTTATTGGTTGTGAAAAATTCAGTTTTTTCTTCCTCTTTAAAATTTAAAAAAATTGAGATAGGTGTTGTTGCTTGCTGAACAACGATATGCTCTTATCCTTACGATCTATAGGAAAACTCAGAATCACTTACTATGGGGATTTTGAGAAAGAAACCAGAAACTGATCTATCTTATTTCAAAGTAAGTGAAAGATAAGGTCTGCGGTTTCTGGAGTAAAGGTCTAGAGACTTCTCTAAAGGTTTCTCTCATTAGCAATCAAATTATCCATCACACATGAATGTGAGGATGAGTGAATAGGAGAGAAAAGTAAAACGACCATCGAAGTCACCGGTTCCCAACCATCTATCTACACCAGTACCCCTGAATTAGCCTTTATATTTTTGAGTAGCCCCCTACTGTTATACCTCTTCCCAACAAACCCCTCGCCCAAACAAGTTTTTATTAATAATTTTAAGGGCTAAGGTCAAATTAAGAGTTAAACGACTCGAATAAACTTAATAAAAATTATAGGATTTACTTCAGATTTTATATTTTATTCCATTATTTATAATAGTATTACTTCCTCGGCATAGCAAATGCAAACAGCAATGAAATAATTTCGCATTAACTTGGGAGGAAATAGTTACTCAGCTATTCAAATAGAAAACAGTTCCAATGCAATAAATATAAGGTTAGGTTCAAATGAAGAAAGATATATTCCTATGTTTGGAGCTTTTTAATGCTTACTGCTGTATTTGTTATTAATTTACTCACAAGATAAGTATATTCTTTCCACAAATTCTGTGTTCGTGAAAGGTATTAAATATTTTATTGCCTTGAAATCGAGTCCTTGGTCCTTTTCTTTCACTGCTACCCAATAGGCTTTCAGATGTGCATGACTTTCACTTTTCACACGAAATTGAGGAAACAAAATTATATAATCTTTTTTTCATTTTAATCCCGTATGTTTTGTGTTTTTCCACCAATATAAGCTTTAGTTTCGCTATTCCTTATGGATCCGCAGTGTACCCCCAGGGGCACTCGTACCACAAGTTGGAACACCTGATGTATCTAATTAAAGATAACAAATATTTGTAAAACTTGGGGAGTGGAATCTCGAATGTTTTCTCGTACATCACTTAGTTGTACCAGCCAATAAGTAAAGGCAAAAATCTTTGAATAATAACGGTAAATAATCTGGACTACCCGTAAGGGAACGTTTGAAAGCTTACTTTAAAATGCAATTTATGGAAAATGATAGGATTGGTAATAAATTTTCGAATTATTTAATTTATCTTCAAATGAAACTGGTTGTTTTTTAAGGAAAAAGCGAACACAAACAATTAAATCATTTTCTCTTTTCCTTGTGGAGAGTACGGTTGCTATACCAGGAGATGTTTTTTCCTCTGCATTCATGATGTTCCAAAAGTTTTACCACTGAGCTACTTCCCGTGGAAGTTAATTTGTTTCTGTGATCACCATATAGATTGTTTGACAGCTTGATGCCATTAGATCAGCAACGATCCACAAGTGGTTGACGGAGATAGAAATCATAACTTTTAAATCGTACTTTAATCTTTTAATCGTACCATTGGGGGGGGGGGGGCCCCTCGAGTACGTAGATGAGAAACCGCCCGATAGGTAAGCGGGGTCTTGTTCCCCTGGTGGGTACAATAATGCTGGAGAGTCGAGTGAGCCCATTCCAGTTATAGTACGTACCTCCTTCGGGAGGGGTCGGGCCGAAGCTGGTGATGGCTACTAGGGCTCCGGCCTCAGTACTCGAGCTATTGCAACGGCCGTCATTCTCCGCCCTTGGTACACCAACTGACATGGCAAGGCCAACTCCGTGTGAACCTTACCTTTTAACTCTTTAACAACAACACGGTTTTCCTCGCCATTCAATGATAAGCATCTGATCTCCCGACACCGCCCGAACCGTCATTATAGGGTTAACGACTTGAAACTTTCCTGTGCATTCCGCAAAATCCCCTTTTAAAGATGAAATGTGTGATTGAGTCTAGCCCTTAATTCATTTATTATTATGGCATGCCATCAATGGAAAATTAAACAAATGCAAAGAACGAATTAAACCAACTCCATGATCAGAGATCTATGATTCAAGTCGCATACTTTAGGCATTCTGGAGTAATGCATTTTAATTTTTGTTAGGAATCAACCGTCATCTTTTTGTTATGGCGCTGAATTTTTGAGAGTGAGATATCCTCTTAGGTGCATTTGATGTCACCTGGTGAAGAAATTTACAAGATCATTGTCTAATAGGCATTTGGTTTCTTCGAAATAGGTTGTTAATGAAAGAAATGAATTTCTTTAAGTGCATACACTTTCCTTGACGAAATATGCTTACATTTATACATATTATTTATAAGAAAACCTCTTAGGTCCCTCAAGTAAGAGTTATTGCATGACTTTGAAATTTAGTGTCTTAAGCTTATATTGCACAATATTCTGCTTAATTTTCCTTAAAAAATTCGTTTAAATCATTTAAGGCTCTGTTTTTGTATGTTAACATTATTTAAGATTTCCATTTCGATAAAAGTGTCTTCTAGAAGATTTGCAAGCAAAAATAATACTTAAAATGTTATGAAATAGAAGTAAGCCACAATATATCAAGTTACCCTTTTAATTCTTTTCTTCTCTTTGTCTTGGAGCAAAAACAAATCGACTTGGAAAACTATATAATATCAAGTAGAAAAAGTGAAAGCAAATGTAATAACTATAACAAGGCATCGATACGAGCATCTATTACTCCATCGGTGCTTTTTCCCGTTTTTTCAACTGTTGATGTATTTAGAAATACTATTCTCTTTTAAAACGGTCTAAAGTGAACTTCACGGGGGAAAATTGAGACACCATTCGAAACCTCCTTGAATCCAGCACTCACAACTTGTACCAATCGATTAACGCTTTCACCGTCCGGGAAAATTTCACATGCTTATGTATTGATAAAGTATTAATCTGAAATTCGATTGTTGGCTCTACGCTTTCTTGTACTAAGCGTAGATAGTGAAAATCTGAAACGAGGTGCGAAGGCCTCACTCAATCAATGAGATTGAGTTGTGTGGGGAGGGCAACGATAACCTCTTGCAGATGAATGAGGCATCTAGCTAATTAAAGGCTTGCGTGGTAGATGATCACAGGTTCTATGGGAATATTACCTTAAATACACGAATGGCGGTTTGATTAACTTATTGGAAATTTCTGAGATTAGAGAGATGGGCACGTTTCGATCTGTGAATCGAGTTGTATCGCTTTAACTGACGATGCATTAGTAGAATTAAATCAGTACCGGCGAGCCTTACACTGCAGAGAAGGGAGCTTATAGAAAACCTATAATATTCTGATGAACTAAAAGGTGCATTTACTCGAAACTGGACTTTAGAATTTAATGTTTGATGTATATTTAATGGTATAGGACTAAGATGGAATGGTTAGCTAAAGGTGGAAAGTAAACGAAGTTAGGTAGTATTAATTGCAAAAGGAAATAACTTTTTCATGTGGGCTTTTTAGATATAGTGGTATGATTGCTATTTGCTTTATATTAAATTTTCAAACTGAAAAAAACTTTAATGTTTGGATTTATAGTTGAAGATTAATTGCAGGTTCTCCGAAATTAATCTTAATCTTGTAAACTAAAACTAATCTTGTTAAGAAAATAAAGAAAAGTTTTACTGTCTATTAGTTAGCAATTTAAGATTTCTTTTACCAAGTGATTTACAACATGAAAAGTGTTCAACGAAAAGTACAATTCAACATGAAAAATATTACACGTTAACAGAATTAAAACATTTAAAATCTTTAAACTAAAGAACGCATCGATATAAATCGTTTCCAAGTACCTTTTATATCTATTATATATGCCCCACCAGTGATAAAAGGCTTGGCTGAAAAGCACACATCAGAAGAAGAAGGTTATAGATTTTATGCTCTGGTTTAACTCTTAACTTTATTCAAAAACTTGTAGACCGGTGCACTCTACCAATGAACTACTCGCTGCAATTGGACTGGAAACCGGAAGTTTTACTCCAAGCGTAGCACAAACTTTGTCAGATTTCCTCTGAAACCCCCATGAAGATAGCCTACCCCGTATATTGAAACTAAATCAGACTTCCATTTCAGACGACAACCTCAAGCACAACCTAGGTACTCTAAGGTCAATTTCACCAACAAAAGATGTGCTCTTCTCCTCTATAATGAATCTTTGGCTCATGGAAATGGCTAGACTAAGTAGGATTAGAACTACCACCACCACTACCATTTATGGAAAATTTTAATCCATTGATAAATTAATGGACACTCTGTACATGAGAATTATATTTGCTCTGATGAAAGGCCCAAAATTTTACAATGCCAAAGATATTCTTTTATTGTAATCAATGCCATATATTGCAGTAAACCACAAAATTGAATAACAATGTGTTTGCAGTTGAATGTGCATATGCCTTCAAAAATTGCGAGATATCAAATAAAATAATTCTTGAAGGCGAAGACGAAAAAAGTGATTTTACTCAAATTTCCACATTCATTTAAAATTTTTCCAGGACTTTTTAAAAGTAATTATGTAAAATATCTTGATTAAGAATATTTATTGGATTACCAAAATTCGGATACTTTTATATTTTATTTTTTTATACTATAGTATGCACTTTATGCAATTTAAATACAATATACGAGAGAAAAATTTGCAATCTTCCTCGTTTTCATCATTTCAAGTTTGAAAAAAATGAATAACATATAAATTCTTATAAACTAATTCAGCACAAACAAATCCGAACACTAATACTTTTACCCTTGAATTGAACGATATTTTATTATTCAACAAAAGCTTTGCTAATTTATTCAAGTAAATGCAAAGAATGCAGGGAAAATAATTTTTAAAAAAGAACTTCTTATCATGATTTGAATTAAATTAACTAACTGATAACATTAACAGTTTAATAAAAAATATTTACTAAAATCTTTCGACAAGTTAATAATATGGATAAAATAATTTTATAATCAAGTATTAAATTACTGAAAATTAATATAAAATGGTGAAATTGGCAATGATGAAGACAGAATTGAATGAGAATTGTAGAGGCATTTTTTAGATCATAAATATTTGTAATAAAAAATATTCGTTATTTGTCTAGTTCAATCAAGGTTTTATAAGATATCTGCATCATTATCTGCATTATCTTAAATCATTATTTTCTACGATAAAATTTCCAAAATCGCGAAACAATGGGAACGAAATATAGTTGTATTCCGTTATTCTTTAGTCTTTCAAACTAAACCATTAATAGAAAATGTTAAATGATTTATATTTATATACGCATGAATAAAGACTGATTGATGACAAAAAGAATAAACTGAAAATATTCTTATAAAAAATATCTGCGAGAAGAAATCAAACCGTTAAAAATTCAGGTGAGTTATTTTTAATTCTTTTCAGGTATGCAATTTCTGGAAATGGTTGTAACTCTTCTTTGAAATGTATACGAATGAAATTTAGTCAACCGTAAATTTTAAGACAGTTTGAGAATAAATTATTTAGATCGTTATCTCTATGACACTTTTGAGCAGCTTTAATATATGGAAATGACAATTATTATCCAGGAAATTCAAATCGCTTAAATTTTCTAGAAGAGAATAAATATATTAAATCACTCAAAATTAATTGAAAGCGGTAAAATTGGCAAGGGTGAAAATATAAATTATTGCGCAGTGTAGAGGCAACTTTCAAGTACGAAACATTTTTAACAATTAACGAATACTAAAGTAATCGTTAATTGTTTGATACATATTGCTACTACAATAATTATTCCATGATTACTTCATATAAAATGTCAACAATTTTAAGAAATTTTCAAATAATATATTTGTCTTTCGTCATTGCATAGCATTTCAAAATGAACTAATAATGGAAAATATTATGTGTCTTTATATTTATACCCATGCATAAAGACTGATGATAAAGAGAATAAATTGAAAACATTCTTATAAAAAATATCTGCACGGAGAATTAAACCGTTAAAAATACAGGTGAGCTCCTTATATTTTTTTCTTTTATGCAGATTCTGAAAACGGGTATAACTCTTTTTTGAAATGTATACGATTCAAATTTAGCCAACCGTGAAGCTTAAGACAGTTTGAGAATAAATTATTTAGATCGTTAACTCTGTGACACTTTTTGTACAGCTTTAATAAATGGAAATGACAATCATTTTACGGCAAAATCAAGTCCCTTAAAATTTTCTGGAATAGAATAAACTTTCATAAAAAAAACCTTCAAAGGAGATTCTTTTATTTAACTGTAGAGGATTTCCAATTCTGATTCCAAATTATTATAGATGTTCTTCCTCACGTGTTTTATTGGAAACGATGAGAATTGATCGATTTTTTTTCTCTTTAAATCTTCTTCTTGGATGAAGCTGAATTTCTTTCAAATTTCTGAAGAAGCAATTATTATTTGCTGAATCCAATTCCTCCTACTCGTTACTTCGCAGAAACGTGTTGTGTCACTCTTTAATTTTTTTCCTACGTCAGCTCTTTTCTCGTGAATGGGGAAATTCGTATCGATATTCCTAAAATACATTTTATCGAATGAAACGCAGAACCGCAAAAGAAACAAATTTAATGAATAAAAAATAATGAACAAATGCGTATTCGTTAATTCAGGAAGCATTCGATAGCAATTTCGTTTTGAGAAAAATTGGGTTGGTTGATTGCTATACCAGCTGAGTCCTAATTCAGTTTTTATTGCTTTGTTCTTTTTCCACAATAGATATCGAATACTAATATTAGTAATATAATGATGCATTTTTCATGATAAAACATAAAATATTATGTTTTTCTATAAATTATCAATAATCCTGGGGGAAATTGGCAAATATTGTAATTTTATATGGCAATATTTTATTGGGTGATTTGGAGAATCTACAGGGTATCCATAAATTATTGTTGGAATTTCCATACCTCACTTAATCAAAAATCTTTTGATTAAAGAACATAACAATAAAAGTTTTTACATATTCATAGAACACAACTAAAAAAGATTTTTCCCAGTAACACAAACGAAGTTAAATAAATTTCACATAACTGTCCTTCGCGTCATTTAACTCACTGATACTTGGATGGAAAATGAGTTCAGTCTCAATATATCCAAGTTAACCTTCCAGCGGGTGCGCCTTCTATACCAACATAAAAGGTCGCGTTTACTTCCTAGATAAACTATTTTAGAAGGGTGATTATTAAAATTAGGTTGTAATTAGGTAAGGTTTAATAAGTACAATTATATTAAGTATACTTTATTAAAAAAGCAATGTAAACACAAACACAAAATCAACATAAAATGACTAAAGAATTAGCTGAATGGCATGAAAACAAAAAACAAAAAAATGAAATTGCCAATTTATCAACTGAAATATTTACATTTGTAATATAAAATTGTAAAGACAATATGTAAGTAAAAAAGAAATTGAAATTTAGCTATAAAAAGCAATAAATCAGGTTTAAATTCATTTTACAGAGTTAAGCCTAAACTACTGCGAGTATCTCTGAAATACAAATAGCAGATTCCCAGAGTCCTATTAAAGCCTCGAATTCCAAACGATGACTAATAGTTCGCCCAAAGAAGCTGGAATAGCCAACGTCAGTCTTTCGTAGCGCCCTCTGGTAGAAAGATATAAAGCGAAATTCTTCTCTAGTGTATCTCTCACATACGCGCGTCCGATAGAAGGTTAAGGTTAGCAAAATGCATGCAATCTTTTACAAAAGCAATTAAGTATTTAAGTATCTTGGACGGACTAAGAACAGAAGAATTTCTAAGGGGTGGTAGCTATCAAAAATCCTTTATACAAAAGTTGTGGCAGCCTTTTGTAGCACGTAGCACATCAAGACAGAACTCAATTTCCTCCCAAGTAACGATAGGTTCCAAGCTATCAAAGATTCCCATGTTGAAATTACTTTACTTTGTTTATGTTATTAAAGAAACTTTTTGAGCGTTACTTCATGAATATGCAATAAAATTTATCGTCATATCCTTTGAACAAAAGTTATGAGGTAAGGAAATCTCGACAATAATTCATGAACACCCTGTACAATCAACTTGGTGTGTTTTTCCCAAAGCTATGCTCAGATATTTATTTAGAAGAATATCAGAACCTTACATCCTATTTTCAGAAACAAATACATGATTCAAGTTTGAAAAGTTAGAATCCCTACAGTATATAAAATTTCTTGCCAGAGTGTATGCTTTCTAGAATTAAAACCTTCTGATTTATTATATATTAATAAAAAAGGAATTTAGTCATCGACTCAATCACCGAATCTCCCAAACCACCTTGTCTAGAAACTTGAAATTTGGCAGATGGTTGCTTCTTGGGTAGTAGGTGCTCACTAAGAAAGGATTTTTTGAAATTTTAGTTAGAAAATTAATTAATTAAAAATTACTGTTAATTTTAGCATTTTACCGCAATATCTTCAGAGATATTATTTCATAAAATCCATTTTAACATCTTCTTAAAGTTCAAAACATCAGCTTTTAAATGATACCAATTTCATTTTCGTGCAACATTCAGTTTAATTTTAATTAATTTTTGAAAATGTTTTCAAACACAATTTCTAACACCGCTTTTATTGTTCTAAGTGCACGAATTTTCTTCTTTCTTCTCTGTTCTTTTACGAATACTTTCTGATTCTTTTGCATTTAAATTATGTCTACATATTTATTAATTGGGATAATTTTAGGTTTTTTTCGCAAATTCTGATCCTCAAAATCCTATTAGCCCGGACTATAAAGTTGGACATATAATTATAGATTTAGTTCTAACTAAATCTACAATTATGGATATATAAATTGTGATTAATGAACTATAGATTCCTTGCAGAATACAGTTAATTATAATATTTTGTATAGAATAGTTTTTTTGCTTTAAAACTATTAGACGGGAAAGTATTTTTATCCTGAGCAATAATTTACCGCAGCTCGCAATTACTATTAATACTTCGTCTACGTATTAATAATAATTAATTATTATTAATACGCAGACGAAGTCGAGCTCATCAGTTAGTATTACACAATTGAGGAAATCGAGGTTTCAGAGAAGAGTCTTTTCTTCAAAATGGAACACATGCCTTGTAAGGCAAACAACCACTCTACCTAACTATGAATAATGAATGTTATTTATATAAACATAAATTCCCCCGTATGCATATTATATTAGGGCTTCCATAAAAATATTGGTCACTGAGCCGTAGATTTTCAGAATCATTAGTAATAATAATTAAACATGAAGCAATTAATAATTGCATTTGCTTGCATCTAAGTTTAGTATGCAGTTTTACATACACACTATCTCTTTCAAATATTAATTAATTAGATACTAAGTAATTATATTTCCAAATATTAATTGTTAATATTTCATATTTAGAAATCTAATTACAGAAGACTCTCATCCATCCTTCCTAATGTGGTGGAAATGCAGGAGTTCCATAAATACTCACTTTCTACCCCAACCACACCACAATAAATGCCCTTTTTATAACAAAACCCTGTCTTATTCATATTTTCTGCTCTCTTAGTAAATGCCTTTACTTTATAAATGGGTGTCATGCAATGTTCGTTAAAAAGTTTCTACAGGAATAAATAAAAATATAATGTGTATATATTTTAATATAAAACTTAGAATGTCTAATTTAGTCCAGAAGACATAAAATCATACATGCTGTAGAGTATGAATACATAAACTTTTATTAGACCAGCCCTTGGAGGATTGTATCCGCTTGCAACGCTTTTACAGAGTAAATTATTTACTATTTAATTATAGAGAATTTTTTTTGAACTAGGTCGGTTAGTCGAGAGTTTGCTGTAATACATCAGTGTGTGTCTTTCATGCCATTGTCTTGCTGTCCAGTATTTTCTTCTATATGTATTGTACCATTCACTAAGGAGCAAAATACATCTATTACGCCATTATAGTCCTAACAAAATGCACAAAACCTTCAAATCACAGTAAATCGTCCGTTGATGGTCCTTGTAATGTGGTACTTTGAATAGTCGCTGAGTACTTCATATATCTCTTTCAAATGAACTAAATGAGTGACTGGTAATGATGCTAGCAGCATGATATTTTTCAAACTCTTCTGGTCTGAATCAATTCAGTTTCCATTCATGAGCTTTAAATTATATTCCTGAGTATTCTTGGTTCTCGCTACACCATATTAAACCAAATACTGAATTCCTTTTTCTTTCAGACTGACAATATTCTTGATTCAGCAAGGCAATCATTACACAGACTGGGAGGGACCTACGATTTATCCTGATCCCCCAGTTTCGTCGCAAAATAAGCAAAATAAACCCTTTTAAGAAATAAGGTGATATCTGTCTTCGCTTTTCGGTTATAAAATGTCCATTCGCATAATAAAATATATCTGGACTGTTAAAATATTTCCTCTTTTACATTGTTAAATAAGCACATTCATACAGACTAAATTCACGCAATACAGGAACAAACAGTATAACAAGCATACGAAACAGACAAGAACAATAATAGCAAAAGACGAAATAATCCGCTTAATCTCTTTTCCAGACAAGCAATATGATATCTTGCTCAATAAATGCAAATTGAAATTTCTTCACATAACATTTATTAAAGCTGTAGTATGTTTACATCACCACACCCGATTTTAAATCTTCCGTCTACAAGTCTAGAAACAATCGGAATGCTTCCTTAAGATATTAAATTGTCAGTTTAATAAGAAAATATTACAATATGAACGAATTTAAATAATTTATTTACTTTTAAATTAATTTTGTGCCTCTTTTTGATTGAAGATATATTTTTGTTACATTGTTTATTGCAAATACTTAAAAGAGATTAGTACATGATTGAATAAAACTAAGACTATTTTCATATTTAGGAAAACAAATTTATTAAAAATGAGTTTCAATGTCAAAAAACGCAAAATTAGTGAGATAAAGCGACATTTCGCTTTAAAAAAAGTGCATACTACTCAATCCAAAAGATATTAAGAGGGATATTTATTTTTCATTTTTCTTCTAATAATTATTTACCCGTATACATACATTTTAATACAAACAACATACAAAAAGTGTACATATTTCGTGAAATATGAACACTTTTAAATCAAGAAAAGCCGATTTAAAATTATTTAAAATATTTATAATTATTCTAAAATCCAAATATGTCAAACCATTTATAATATTTAATCGACATAACAAAACAGAACTACAAAAGTAGAAAGATCAAAAGAATATGTTCATTTTATTTCAATTCCTTATTAAATAAAAAGACCCAATCGAAACTTTCTTATCCTGTTCTAAATAACTGTTATGTTCGTAAAGTTGCGCTACAATATTTCTCATGCTTCTAATATACAACAAAATTTTCCAGTAAGCAACTCATTTTAAATCTTTATGTAAGATCTCAACAGTTGTAACAACCTATACAGCCTAACCCTATTCAGCTATTCGTCTCTCCGCTATAAAGGAAATCTTGTAAAGTTTAGTTTAGTTATATTAACGTCCCGTATAGAGATGTATTTTATTTTCTTCTTTTACTATTTGAACTTTGTATATATAGAGAGATGTATTTTATTAAATTGATTTCACATTGCTGTATCTTAAAAATTTCAAACCTTGAAAAAATAATAACAATATTTCGATGCAATTAATCACCACCTTTGCTTAGGGGTGTAGAAAGTAATTTTAATTTTTTTTCAATAAATATGGCGAACTCTCCCTACCATCCAGGTCACTTACGGTTATTAGGCAGGATGTTCTAGAGTGGGTTGTTGGCACCACACCTGCGGGAGGACGTTTGGCCCCCTTCGTATTATTTAGAAAGCGACAGGCCCAATACACGACGGAAATTCAGTGGGACCGGGTTTCGAACATGGAACCCTCCTGCCCCAAAGCCGAGACCTTACCACTAGGCCATCGCGGCCACGAAATCTTGTAAAGCTATCGCTCTAAAAGTGTTTGTTTCAATAATAAGTACTTATTTGTATAGTAGTGAGCAAAATTGTGGAAACCTTTTTGGAAAAGAACATTTTTTTGAGGTTCAATTGCCCAAAAATTCATTTCCCCCAATATACAACACATTTACATATCAATAGAAAGAATAATTTAATAAAGAATATAATTATAATAGATCATTCAGTTGTATATTATATGTGAAAATTTAAGTTAGTTAAATAAACAGAAAAATAAAGCACAACTAGTTGATATGAAATATCTTTCCTTCATTTGAATGTGTCCAAATTGCATGAATTTTACGAAAGCCAATATTTTGTCATCTTGTTTTGAATTGTTTCATTTATTTATTTTCCTTTTAGAGATTAAAGGAGAACATTTGTCACTGTGCTACGTGGATGCTATTAAGTTGGTTGGTATGTTTGGTGCTCTTTTGTTTAGTGAGCCTGTCAAATGTAACAAAAACTTGGTTGGCCATTCAGAATCTTGTGCTCTTTTGTTTAGTGAGCCTGTCAAATGTAACATAAACTTGGTTGGCCATTCAGAATCCGATTTGAAATAATATTTTTAAAGGAAAAACGGCTACAGTTGTGACGATATAAGGAAAAAAACTGATTTAAACCTATCCAAAGGTGACATTTCTAAATTTTTGAAGCAGCATGGAGAGATCACATGGAGATTAAATCACTTCAGAAAAAGACAGGAAAAATTCTATAACAGCAGAGAATGATAGCATAATTAAGGAACCATGTCTAGGTAATAGAAAAATATCATTCGAGTGTATACAAAATTTGATGAAACAATGTAATGTGAAGTTGAGTATCACAAAAATTCCATTTTTATTTCTCAGACAAAGGTGAAAAAGATTAAAACGTATTAAAACTCTTGTTAAAATTGCTGCGAAATAATTGGAAAGTGATATTTGGATTGACACGATTCAATCTTCCAGATGGGCATTATGATAAAAATGTTATATGGGAAGCAATCGAAGAATATTTGTATTCTGACTCCACTACACAAACTACGAAACACTCAAATTGTGTTACAAGCTAAGTTTGCATAATATTAAGGTGATCAACCATCCTCCTTTTGCATACGTTCTGTACGCCTCGTTTCGTTACAAATGTTTTTATTATGCATTTATCTTATTATAGTGTATTCTGTATTATTGCAGTGAATAAAATCTTTCTTTAATTTACGATATTTTTATCTTCTATTTATTTGTGTCCTCCTTTTCGTTAGAAAAAAATTGATCACTTTAATTATATCAAAAGGTTACGGCGTGATTTTCGGGATTGATTGGAATATATTGGCCCAAAATTACAAAATTACAATGGCATATCTAAGCTTAAATTGGGTCCTTCAGCACGCAATTTTTTCCAACGTAACCAATCTTGTTCCACTCCTGAAACCCGGGAACATCTCAGACGTTGACGAAATAGAAGATATGTGGAACAAGCTAAAAAGACTTTTTAATCAAAAACAGCCGAGCAGTAAAACTCAATTTTAAGAAAATGTAACTCAATCTTTTATAACAGCGTAAGAATTACGAAATATTCGGTTGAGTAATAATTCATGAGCGCTTTACAAATTTATTTTAACTAAGTTTAAAATTTATATCAAATTTATTTTTAAAAAATTCCTTGATTCGTTTGACGAAGATGTTTTATTCACCGAGAAAATCAACCGCGGGTATTTCTTTGAGGTATTGTTCCTTTTCGAAACACAGCGCAAATCTCACGAAATTTATCGGCGATCTTAACACCTCGATTAAATACAGAAAGCAAATGCTGTCAATGGTACACAATTTTGTGCACTTGAGACCATTTTAATGATCTGAAAATACACAAAAATTAATGATTATTTAGGAAACCAAAGTACACTACGTATCTTGTAAAGCATTAAATTCGCTTTCAATTAATATAAAACAATTTACTAATGCATTTTATTTCTGCGTGCATTTTTAAATTTAAAAAAAGTTGTCATGAATTATTACTCAATCCAATAATATGATTTAATCAAAGGAAATGTATTGTAATGTTATAAATTAGGTAGAAAGTTATTTAACTAAGCATTAACCGATGTGGTGAGAAATTTTTGCAATCATAATACTATAACTACTTTTCTAATAAAATTTTATTTGTGAAATTTATTCCATTGCATTTTTGATCCAGTTATCTTTCAAATGACGGATAATTTTATGTTATTACCCTAAGAAAAGGATGCTGTGAACTATTAAATCTCAAAAATGCATTAGTAGCGACTGTTGTCCCAGCGTACTTTGTACGGTTTGGGAGGAGCTTGAACATCAAATGCCCTTGTGGCGCCGTGGGAGATACTTTACACTACGTAGTGAATTCCCCATTCACGAAAAAGTATGCAAAAAAACTAATTTATGATAAAGACAATCTGTCCACAATTTTAAACAGAGAGGAAAATTTAGGTCTCCTTCATTCTATTTATCAGGAGGTTAATAACCTCGTTCCACAGGTTTAGTCCTGTTTTTTTTTCTCTTTATTTTATGCTTGTCAATTTCTGTTAGAATTTAGAGCCGACCAAGTCTGCGGCAGCATGAAACCACGTCATCTAAAGTGTCTTGCACATTTTGGTGACCCTCCGGATGGAAACATCGATGTACGAGAAAGTGTATATATGTATATATATAAAGAAAATATAGTACGAGAACATCTCACGGGCCCTCAGCACTATCCTGACAATGGACTCGTCTCCGGGACCAGGGGCGAGGTGTCCCGTAATCAAGAAGAAGAAGTAGCGACTGTTGTATTGTATTGAAGAATGTGTCGAAAATATTGAACTAATCAAATGATTTAAATCTTAAAACAAGGCAAAATAACATATAAACGTCTACTTAAATATAGCGAGAAATTTTTAGATAAATAAAAAAGTTAAAACGTTGAAAATTTTTTCGGTTGCAAACATATGGATTTCAATTCCTAATTTTATCAATGATTGTTCCAAAAATTCAATGCTTTCTCAGTAATAATACAGGGTGACAGTTATGGTGACGTCAGATTCCATAACTGACATAACCACGTCTACGATTTAATATTCAATCATATATTCTCTTATACTGTGATGCCACTTCTTTTTTTCTTCCAACAAGAACGATGGATTCCAAAGTTAAATTAGCTTGGTATTGAATGGCGAGCATGAATTGGCTCCTGTTTCTGAAAGGAAATTTTTATTCAATATATTTGTGCTGCTTGCTGATAGAAATGTGTGATATTGAATGGTGAGCATGAGTTGGCTCCTGTTTCTGTAAGGAAATTTTTGTTCACTATATGTGTGCTGCTTGCTGATAGAAATGCATGATATGGAATGGTGAGCATGAATTGGTTCCTGTTTCTGTAAGGAAAATTTTTGTTTACTATTTGTGAGCTGCTTGCAGATAGAAATAAGTAATACATATGTAAGTTCAACAAGATTTCGGTTGGGTAACTTACTAAAAACAAAAAAATCCATTAGAAAATATGGAATCAAATTATCGGTTTCTGAATATGTTTGTAGTTCTAAGTACGTAAGAGTTCAAAGCGTTTAATAAAAAAAGGAAAGTCAAGAGATTGTATACATTTATATTTCGAAAGCGAATTCATTATAAACAGTAATTCTGCATGCATGAATCCCTATAAAATGGCTTACATTTATTATTTATCAAATAAAGTGTAAAGGATAACTTTTCAACAGAAAAAGAACTATTTTTATAGTTTAATATTTCGATGTTCAATGTAACATATACTGAAAAAACCAAAACAATATTTGATTTGATAGATTTTTCGAGAAATCATCAATTTCTTTCTCAAATTTTGACGCAAAGAAATATATACGTTTAGAAAATTCATCTTGCTTATTCAATTAAACATTTATCAAATTCGCTTTGCTTATGGAATCAGACATAAGGTGAACTTTTCTTCCTGCATATTTCAAATAAGATCTTTAGGCATAACTCCTTTAAATATCCAATGCCACTTCTTTAGAGTCTATAAAAATTCCTCATCTGTAGTACCAAAAATACGAAGAAAGATAAAAAAATTATATCTATTCTTAGAGAAATCATCCATTTATTATGAAAAATATGTAACGTAAATAAATATATGCATTTTTAGAATTCGTTTTGTCTATGCAATTAAACATTTATCAAATTCTGAAATTAGACATAAAGTCAACATTTCTTTCTTCATATTTCAAATACGATCCTTACACATAACTCCTTTAAAAATCCAATACCACTTCTTCAGAGTTTAGAAAAATTCCGCATCTGCAGCACCGTGAACACGAAGAAAGATCAAAAAGTATATCTATATGTCGGAAAAAATCATTAAAATGTGTTTCAGTGATGGGAGTTTCTTGGAGGGGGATGATGAAAGAGATGATATTTCGGACAGAAAGATGTCCGCTTCCGTTTTCATTTTCCGTACGTCATGTAGCGAATACTTTTGCATCTCGGAAAATAAAATGACGCTGAAAATGATAAAGAAGAAACTTGCGCTGCAAAACAACATGTGGAAGTGTCCGGTGATTTGAAATATGTATCCATCGATGCAGTGAAAACACGCAGATGGGAGGGGAAATTGCTAAGAAATAGATATATATTTTTCTTCCTTTCCATTTCTTCTTGCTTTAATTCTG
>BGPR01000007.1:4309667-4385629 GCA_013235015.1 Araneus ventricosus | reverse complement strand
AATTTTGAAGCTTAGTTTTGCAATGCGTTACAATAAAAAGTATATAAATAAAAATGATATATTTTTAGACCTAAATACCCTTTTACTGTGTATATGCATCGATCTGTTGCAATTCGTCGACAAAATTATGTATGAAGATTAATTTGAGGATTGGGACCTAAAAATTGCATATTGAAGCAATTTCACAAATTTTTGTCAACTTTGGACAGAATGTCCCAACGGTAGTTAACGACCGATTTTGATAAAATAAATTTTAGTTTTCGTAATAAAGATAGAACTTAACAGCTAGTGGTATAATAAAAAGATTGAGGGAAATTTAAAAATTTTAAAACTTTTTGAAAAATAGGCGATTTTTGACACTTTTTACGATTTCCATTTTTTTCCTCGTTTTATTTTACACCGATTAGCAACTTTTCACTGTATAGCGACATGAAAAAAAAATCGACTTCTGTCGGCCCACCCTAGTGTGCATGTTTTTCTCATATATCGTCAAAAAGTATCTTAATTATCATATTTTTATGTTTATTATCAGCTAAAAAAACCACGCTAGCAGTTATCTGATTTTGTTATGGAAGATAAAGGGGATAAACAACCTATATTAATTTTACAAACTGAATTATTATCATGGAAATAAAAATTTAGAATCCTAGTTCAGAACAAGAGCAAACAAATCGAACATTAATAGACGAGGAATTTCATTAAAAACGTTTTTTAGAAATACATTTTTATAAGCGTGCTAAACTGTTGATTTTATTTTATTTTAATTTTGTTCTACTTTTTAACTTCCCAGCAGTCACGCTCTCTATAGCAACATGAAAGGTCTCGCGTATTTCCTAGATACGCTATTATAAAATTTCAGTTTTTAAGAGGGTAATTATTAAAATTAGGTGAGGTTTAATAAATATAATTATTTTCAACAATTTTTATTTAAAAAAGAATTGAAACAATTTAAATATAAAACTCAAAAACAATATGAAATGACCAAATCATTAGCTGAATGACGTGAAAATAAAATAAATGAGATTGCCAATATTTCAACTCACATATTTACATTTGTTATATAAAGCTGTAAAGACAATATGGAAGTAAAAATAGTTGAAATTTAGATATAAAAATCAAGAAGCCAGTTTTGCAGTCAATCATTGCAACAGTCGCACGTACCTCTGAAATACAAATAGCAGATTCACTGACTGCTATTTACGCCTCGAAATCCAAACGGTGACTAACAGTTCATCAAAACGAGTTGGAAGAATTTCCAAGGTCATGCTTTCGTAGTACCATCTGGTAAAATGATATAAAACGAAATTCTTTTTAGGGTATCTCTGACATACGCGCGCCCGCTGGAAAGATAATCATTTAACCGTTTTTTTCTTAATTCATTACTAAGTGCCGCCAATGGTATGGGATCAAAATATAATTAGTTTACTCGATTGGTTGATAATTAATTTCAGAAAATACTAAATAATGTACTTTCATCAAAAACACACAAGTGCACAAAATTCTAGCACATCAGGAATTGAGTTAAAAATCTATTACAAAATTACATCTTTACAAAAATGAAACAAGTTAAGTTAAAAAAAATAATCGAAAACCTCATTTATACATTGTCAAAATCGTTCAAAAATGTGCGAACAGCCTCTCTGTTTCTCTGAGTCGAGATGAGTTAATCCTATTTAATTACTGGAAAGGAAATGTGGAAGGTCTCCCATTTATCATATACCGACTATCCAAGTGTGCTGAAGTTAATTTTAACTAATATTTATTGTCTCGCATTCTAATATTAATTTTTTTCTTGGCATTCATTAAAATACTGTCCTTGTATAGATCCTACTTGGTATTTCCTGCTCACCAAATTATCAAATAATTCACAGAATCTTAATTTTTATCTCCCAAGAGAAGCATTCAATGCCATCACAAAGTTGTGTGTTATGAAATTCATTTTAACGAGTATTTATTGACTCGCATTCTAATCATTCATTTTTCCTGAGATTCATTAAAATATTGTTCTTTGATCGGTCCTGTTTCTCATTTCCTGCTCACCAAAATATCAGATCATTCACACATTCTAAATTTTTATCTTCCAACCGAAGCAGTCCATACCATCACAAAGCCGGAAGGAAGGACTCCTTAGAAAACGAATCCTAAACTTGGAAAACGAACTTACCTTCCATTTTCTTTGCCTATTCTATTACTAGTGGGCTATTTATTAATGTGAAGGGCCCGAAGAGTTGCTGACACGGTGGTAGCGCAGGATAATTAGGATGGTCCCCTCAATCGAGATAACGTCTATCAAGATGTCTTACGGGTTGACACAGTCTTGGGCATTGCGCATTGTTCTTTAATTACACGTGTAGCCATTGAACGGTTTCGGCTGATGGTAACAATGACCACAGTATCTGATTGTATTTACATCTTCATCTAGGAAAGGAAATGTTCGTGATAGCAGAATAGAACCGTAATAGGTTTTGGTGCCTTAAGATAATAAAGGCATGGAGCTTTTCTCGTGATGTTATTTACGAAACAAGAAGTTTCTGCAACTTTGCGTTTGCATCATCACATACTTTCAATCAAGTTTGTTTTAGGAATAAGGTAGATATTTCATTAAGGGAAGAAGCTAACCTGTGAGGTTGAGTATGTTAAGAGACAAAGATGAAAGGCTTTAAATAGAAAGCTTTTGGTAGTCTTATTTAAAAATACAAGTATTTGAATTTTTGCTATTGTTGTTAGCGTGACCGTATGAAAAGAAGTGGGTGATTTTATTTGTTAGTACATTTTACTTTTATTTCTGTTTTAAAATAAATTTTATATTAGAAGTTATATACCTATTATTCAGATAAATTATACATCATGACATTATTTCAGTTAAGCTTGTTTCAGGAACAAGATCAATATTTCCTTATGGGAAGAAGCTAACTGTGAGGTTCAGTATGTTAATTGACAAAGGCGAAAGATCTTAGATTTGAGATCTTATTTAGAAAAAGAAGTATTCTAATTTTAGCTATTCATTTTAATTTGACTATATGAAAATAAGTGGGCGACTTTTTATTTGGCAGTAGCTTTTAATTTTATCTTTCTTTTAAAATAAACTTTTACATTGGAAGTTATCTATCCTTGTTATTCAAAAAAATAGATCTATATGCTTTAGCTCTTTATATAGTTTAATAGAATATGTACATTATCAAGCAGAAGTTAACTTTGCTTAAATTACTAGCATCAAATTTAAAAGCATTAAATTATTTAAGCATAAAATTTTAGTGAGTTAATTTATTAGCACATTTGTTACAGCGCTGAAACCTTTTTGGCTCTAAATATTTGGATTTCATCCAAACACTATCCTTAATATTATCTGAAATATTTACTACTATTCTTTAATTTTAAACTTATCTTTAATGTTTACTGTTTGTATTATTTTGCTGGATTTTCTTTAAAAAAATGGCACGTAATAGATATAGGTTTTTATTTTAGTTTGTTCCTCAAAGTTGCAAAAGAAAACCGTAGTGCTATCGTCTTATTTTCCAGTATGCCATGTTTCACATTTTAATAGATTTTACGAATTTCAAAATATTTTAAATCTTTTATTTCTCTTACTATCTTTTATAATTTCAGTATAAAAAGGTGAAGAATTTGAGATAATAACTGAAAGTCATTTTTTAAATTCTTCAATTTTGCGTGAAAATTAAATGTTTTTTTCCGTAATGCTCCTCATTAATTCGAAATTGTAGTTTTTCAAAATAGCTTATGTTTTCCAGACATGTTCCGCTAAGTTTTCTATGAAAACCATCAAAACGAATCATATTTTTCTCAAAAACCCTGTAAATAATACACAATTGTTAGCCACCGGAGTCTCAAAAATTTAGATGCAATTTAATTAATTATTACTTAAACAATTAATATCAAATGTCGAAGTTTCATATATGAAATTATTAATGCAAATTCTAATCTTGGCAGGTGTAATATATATTCAAATTGCTGCCCGTTATTGTTAAGAAAACTTCTTAGTCTTAAAAAAGCCTGTTCTAGAATTAACCATTATCACAGCTAAAAAAAAAATTTAATGTATTAATTAATGAACTTCCTATTATTGGAAATACTCAACGTTTATATTAATTAATTTTAGTTACAAAACCTTCATTTGGTATACATTTTATGTAATATTATGTCTAAAACATGTAATAGTGCGCCTATATTTTATGACAACCAGTATATATGAAAACAAAAGGCACAGGTATAAGAAGCTCAGATATATTTGCTTTTAAAGCACATCCATCCTTTTTGAAATAAAAATATACTTGCCCACTTTTTCGTAAAGCAATAAGCAATATATAGCAGAAGCTTTTAGAATTTCATTTGATGTAGCCTTTATTTTATATACCCTGGAGAAATCATTTCAAATATATTCTCTGAAAAATATATCATCGATGGCTGAAAATTCCTTAAAATACTTTTTTGATATAAAAGTAATATCACCACAAAACTGCACATAAAAGCAAAATAATTCGAAATATTTTCTTACTTTAAACCAAAAACATGTATTATATCCGAGAGTAAAATTAAAATGCACTGTTCAATCATATATTCCAATCCCACGTCAGCTGTATCTGATATTAAGAGAAAATCGAAACGAACATAAAACAAAAAAGGGTAAAATGTCTCTTCACGTTCAGCTCATCAAGTACATCCGATTCTAGCAATTCTTTCACTACTTCCTTATTTTTTATTTTTTACTTGACTGCCTTTTTTCCTTCACATTTGTCACCCGAAAATCCAATTTGTTCTACCCCGATTTCTCCTTTAGTTTTACACTTATGTTTGCTATTCTTTATTTCTTTTCCCACATGCCGATTTTCAGCATAGGATTTGACTTTTCTCTCAGAGGCTAGAAAACGTTAATGATCCAAAGCTAAAAATAGCTCTCGCGGACTGTAGGCTTTCTGACTGTGTTTAGAGAACTCCAATAAAAATGACTGAATTTTTACGTAGAAGTCAAAATTGCTAAAAAGATTTTTGGCCAAAGTCAATAAATTGGGTCACTTTTTATACAAAACATTATGAGCATTCCTTCGCGAAATAAAACACACATAGTGGTTAAGATGGTTTTATAGTATCTTGGTCTAGCATATCAGGTCAAATCCATGAGTCAAGCCCTCATAAAAAAGGGAAGATGCCGCATCTTCTGTTAGTCAAAGCTACCTTGAAACAGCTAAATAGCACCTGAGGTAGAAATGTTACTTAGACTCAGTATAAAGGGATATATTGAAGAGGTCATTCTAGGGAAACTGGCCTACGTTTGTGTTTCGCTTGGAGAAAAATCTCAACAGCCAACATTTCGCTACTAAAACACACTACTGCATACTGGTTAAGAACACAGACAGAGGATGAAACTCATAATCTATGACCTTCCAACAATGTCCCTCAGTAATGCCATGCTTTAACCCACTAGGTCACTGGGGATCATATAAACTACATATTAAACAATAGAGATCTTTTACTATGATTTAAATTAAGTAGACGTAGAGTGGTAAAATATAAAACACATGAATAACCAAACAAGACACAAGGAAATATTTTGATCGAGAAATTTGAATTTTAATTTATTGAAAGAATTTACAACTTATTAATAACAGTTATGATGAATTTTGTCATTTAACAATTGGATTACGGGTAAATGAATCTCAAAATAACTTTTCAATACTGATAATAACTTTTCAATTCTGATGTAGAAACAGGAAAGTAATTTGCGCTTTCAGGTTATTAGGAGATCATACATATGGGTTCCTTTTGATGACCCGTAGTGTATCGTATTCTTATTTTCCATCATTAATAGTATATGCAAATGATATACATGATACTATGTTTGGGGTGATAAAATTATCTGCCGAGTTATAAGATAGCAGAAGGTTATGTTCCGTTGTGGTAGTGTTACCATAATGTCTTATGGTAGAACTTATGTGCCACTCGTACACAGAAGGAAACATTGTAATAGTACAACACCTTAAAAATAAGTTTAGTGAACATATTGTCTTCTTAGATCTTCAAAGTTTGTGATTTTTATTCAATTGTTAATGAGTTATTTCCTACTTTTCCTTTGATGCGATTTGGTAGTAAGTCAGAGACATACCTGTGATTAACTTGCCAAATAAAAGAGCACTTGATTGATTCAATCTGTAATAACATAGCCCAAAAAATTGTATGTAATAATTGAGACTTGATCTCCACTTTGAGAGGAGCAAAAGGGTTGCGTCTTGCAATGTGGAAATCATTCAAGCAAAAGAAGACATCAAACTCAAGCAAAAGAAATCATCAAACTCTAAAGAACATTCTAAAGAAGTCACATAATAAGCCACAAAATCAGAAATTCATCGATTCATATTTCAGTAAACGTACAACTGTTTCTATAAACATACCACTTTTTCGCTAAATCTTAGTTTTCGAATTTTAATTAAGCACCAAACAAAGCCTCTTAATATTGCATCGTTTCGTAGAACATCTCAGTTATTAGAATGTAATTCATTCGCTCCAAGCTACTGCCAGTTGTTGCTGATAAGTTTAAAATGCCAGGTTAATCTAATATCCCGTTTAATGGAATGGATTATTGGAATATTTTCGGGTTGTAAACTGATCTTTTCATTTACCAAAATTGAACGCATTTTAATTGCTTCTTGGTTGCTTTAGAGTGGGACAAAGAACGAACTTTCGGAGCTTTATTTTAAATTATAAATAAAAATGCGGCCTTAATTTGAACTAATTTATTGAGTTTCAATTAAAATTGAATTAGGAATCTCCAACGTAATTCTGTATTTAGATTACACAACATTCCTAGCTGTTCATTAAGTTTAATGATAAGAATGTTATAATCTATGTTTCGTTATCTTGAATATTGATAAATTGAGTTTCGACTGTAGATTGATACATCTTGAAAGAAGTTATACATTTGAGTTTGAATTAATTAATGATAATTTATCATCGAAAAATGACTGTATCCACTAATTACAGCTGGCTCAAAACTTTTTGTGGAAATGTTCATTGCAAAAGGTACCCTAAAGATTGATAATTATTTTTATCGCAAATGTGGACGTGAAGCAAATTGGAATTTTAATCACATTTTAATATATTTTAATTCTTGATAAATTTTAGGGTATTTTCTTTGTTATTGTATTCATTGTGGCTGAATTCCTTCATGGTATTTTTTTCAGCGCTTCACTGTTTTGCGATTTTGTTTTGACACCCATATTTTTTTATAAAAAAATGTATTTTCAACTTTTAATGCTATGTTTATTACTAATAAAAGCGTGCTTTTGAAAACTTTATTTATTTTTATTATTTTAATTTTTTTTGCCTAAAATATTTTCAGAATTCATTATTATAATATTTTGGAACCTTGCCTTCATTTTTTTTCAAATCCCTACCAGATTAACCCACTAGTATGATATCAAACTCTGATTTAAATTAACTTTAATTTAATTTAAATTTCTGATAATTAAATTCCGAAAATATTAAAATAACATATTCCCATCGGGAACACACAACTATAAAAAAATTAAAATAGTTCATTTTCAGCGCTTCACTCTTTTACGATTTTGTTTTGACACCCATATTTTTTATGACAAAAATTTATTTTCTACTTTTAATACTATTTTTATTACTAATAAAATCGTGATTTTAATTTTTTTTTTATTTTTATCATTTTTTTAAATTTTAATCTTTAATGCTTTTCATAATTCATTATTATTTTATTATGGAACCTCGTATTAAAATTTTCGTAAATTCACTACCAGATGAATTCACTAGTATGGCATCAAAATTTAATTAAAGTTAACCGACCAACTGATGATTAAATTTCGAAAACATTAAAATAATGTATTTTCATCGGGAACACAAAACAGAAAAAAATTTCAGAACTTCACTGCTCAAGTAAGTGTAAAATCGATGCTCGGAAGTAATAAAATTTGCCTATCTTTCTATAATGTTCCTCCTCAATAAAATATTTGAATATAATCCTTTGAAGTCCTTTATAGTCCTTTTGATTAAAATATTTGAATACATCCTTTACAGTTTTAAATGCATTGAATACAGAAGAAATTTTACACTGGGTAAAGTAAATTTTCGCAAGTTTGTAATTAAGTGAATGAAAAAATACTTTCACTTAAACAACAGATTCTTGGAATTTAACAAAAATTCTCAAAACTTTGATCTTTTTGTTTATTTCATAAGTAAAGTAATTAAAACAGAGGCTAAATTAAGGCCAGATTAATTAAATTTTCAAGAATTTATTCCAAGTGAAACTTAATTATATTTAGACCATAAATAGTTCTATTGATTTTATGGTAGTATATTAAGTAGTTTTATTTATTGTCTTATTAGACTTCCGTCAGTTTAACTTAATTTCTGTGTTTTTATGATTCCTCCCTAGAAAACGACACATCTTTTATAGCTTCTTCCTCCCAATCAAGTATTCGCTTTTTATATTTACAGAGTTTATCTGTGTATTCCTTAACTTAAAATTCAAACGAATTAAAAGTCAATTTATAGATGAATTCTTACCACTGGTGTAAATAATTATACATTTTTGTTCATCTTTACCGCCCCAGATTAAAAATGAATATTAATCTGTTTAAAATTTGTTCAATGTTCAGAGAAAGAATCTTCGAACTAAATAAAGGCTAATTTTAAGAATTTCATAAATAAGCGCTGTATTAAAATGCGTCTATATTAATGTATTGAAGTAATGCAGCTGCAGGGATCAAATGCAAATGCAGCTTTTTTAACAAACCATATGGAGAACCTGCATCACTAGCAGCTATATATTATAAGATAACGCATTCTTCCCCCTGGTTGGTTGGTTGTGTTTGGTTTTACGGCACAAGAGCCAGATTTGGCCATACTGCTCCAGTTTTTTCCCCTCGAATAGGACTGCCTTATGCAGCTGTCCCAGCACTACGCCGTTGGTGGTGGCCTTATTTGGTGGTTATGAATGGTTCGTCTAAAGCTAGACATGCACCGTCAGATCTCTCCACGCAATTTCGGTCGCATCACTCCAAAACCCGTCGTCAATGTGAAAGTACGATGATAATTGGCGTGGTGCGGTCAAAAAGTTTGGATTTTCGTCGTTGTTCGTTTTCCACTCGGAGCGTTGAGTCATAAAAATGAAATGTGACCGTGTGGAGATGGAGCTAGTCTCTTTCAAGCGGGATATTCACCAGTAATCCACTCCACTTTTTTTGGCCCACAGGATGCCAAACTCCTTCGTCAATGTCAGAAACTGATGAAAATTGGTGTAGATTGAAGTAAAAGTTGAAATTCCATCCGATTTGGATTTTCATTCGGCCCACTAGGCCATAAAATTGAAATACGATAGTCGGTTAGGCGGATGTTGTGAGTCTCTCTCACAAAATCTAAAACCACAAGATAGGAGAGTGTATAGATGAGAGTCAGTATTAGGAAATCAGGTCAGGGGGACCCGTTTTGAAAGCGGGGGAGGAGGAGGCGCGGTAGCCTAGAAAATCGAGTTGTCCATAGGTGCGGTCGGCGTGGTCCGGACCGTGAATGACCCACCAAATTTTATGGCCTGAAAATGGAGACGGTCTGCTAAGAAGTCCTCTAAATGGATTGGAACAGATCGATGGTGAATGTCCAGCTTCACAAAAGCGAAAACCGTAAAATGTAGACCCGTGGGGGAGGTTGGAGTGAGGCTCTCTCGTGAAAGGGGGGCTACGGGTCCCTTTCTGAAAGCGAGAGGAGGAGTAGCTCTTAGGGATCGGAGTGAACGGTAGTGTGGTTTGCAAGGAGCGTCCATGAATGACCCACCTAAATGAATGGGATGAAAATTGGAATGGTGTGGAGCGGTCTGACCTTGAATTTCCAGCTTAAAGCACGGTAGTGTTTAGTCATGGGGGTCAAAATTAACTGAGAAAACCCACCATTTAATCTACTTATTGAAAATGCTAATTTTTTCTCTTCGGTAAAAGAAACAATATCTGAAGTGCTTCCATGCTAGACATGTGACATAGTCATAGGAGTTAAACAATTAAACAGGCCTGCTACAGATTGATAAGAACCCAGCAATGAACTAATGATATCACATCATAACCTCTTGATATAAATGTATCTATCGTTTTGGAGTCTATTTGCAATGGATTTTTTTAACTTTTTAAAGCATGCTTGGTTCTGTTATTGAATAAATAAACATTTTAGTTAAAGTTAATGCTTCCTTTTTTTTCCAAGAATATTTACCAACCAAATGTAGCATAATCAAAATACCTTTGTAATTATGCTTCAAAAATATACATTCTCACATTTATTAAAAATTTATAAAATCAATTTATTCGTTTTTTCTTCCTGATAAAAAAACTATAGCTTTGTCTGGAAAAAAAAAGACTTAAAGGAACAAAATCATACTTTTTTCAACTTCTTTTAAAAATGAAAAATATCTTTTGCCCTCGGCAGGGAATTGAAGTCCAATCTTTCAGCTCATCTTAAAAGGAAAAGAAGTTGTCGATAAAAATTGATTTTTCTAGAATAGATTCATTTTCTTATCCTGGAATCAATTCAATTATCGATGATAAGTACTTTATTTGGAACTTGACCGATAAAATATATAAGAAATCTGAACTGATTGATGAGATTTTAATTCAACTAGTTTGTGCAATCTATTTCTTAGAGTCTCATGACCATCCAATTCTGAGCTAACCGAATTCATTTGTTGTTTCGGTTTGGCAGTTTAGTTTAGTTATATTAAAGTCCCATTTCGAAGTAACATGAGAGCTATGGATGAACTTCGTTTATTGGACATGCCTCGTAGTTTTCAGTCACGGTCATATGATCAGAAAGACACCTGAGCTTGGACAGACCCTCCAGACTTCCGCACCACACCTTGTTAAGTGGATTACATCTTTTTTGAAGCAATGTTGTTGTGGCTTGGTATCCGAGTATCGACATACGGTTTGAAAGGGCACGGTTTCGGGATCAGATTTCACGAAAGAATCACCTGATACACGAGAAATCCATCGAGATCCAGTTAGTTCAGTTATATCAACGGCCCGTTTTAAAGCAACACGACGGCTATTTTGGGGCGGACCTCGTAATTTGCAGCCTCGAACAGATAACGAGGACGACACTTGAGGTGCCACCTCCTCTCCAAACCTCCGCACCACACCAGAGGGAGGACGTTTGACCCCCTACGTATGATTTAGCGTGCAACAGGCCTTATACAGGACACGGTGTATCTTCAGTAGAATCAGGTTTCGAACCATGAACCCTCCGATCCCGAAGTCGAGACCTTACCACTAGGTCGCCGCGGCCTCCGTCGAGACTTAAGCTGGTGTGGTGTTGAAGTTTCAAGCGGGGATATTGGCACAAGAGTCGTCCTAGTTATATGACAATAGTTTAAAATTACGAGGCTAGTTATGAGGAAGTACTCGTGGTGATGCAAGACGGGATGGCAATCTTCATTTTTATAGGACTCGTTTTTTTGGGGGGGCGGGGAACCCAATTGTACATAAGAGTAAGAAATCAAAACAAGAAAATGACGCCTTAGTTACTGATAAAAAAATCTATTCTGTTAAATTAATTAATTTATTATATTTTAATAAATTATCACTAATATTGAAGAAGTTGACAGTATCATTGTTTTCACGGCAAAAAAAATTTATGCATGTGGACACATTTGGGAACCAAAGAATAATAAGCATTGGACAAGTAAATAGATCAATTGGGTAGAACTCCGTAAATTATTCGTTCTGAATATCCATCTAATGAGTTCCTGAGAAATGAGACCAGAAAAATTAGATTTTTTCTAAAACATATAATCAAGTTTTGAAGATTTTCTTTTACCATGCCTGGTGAGAAGAAAATGACCATTGTAAAGTCAAGATCAGTGACTGGTTTTCCTATCAATAATATAGATCAATAGTATGGAAATGATAATAAATGTTTATCTTGCTAGGAAGGTGAAGTAAATTTTGATGAAAGGATTTCTAAAACGCCATCCTAATTTGACGGGAAACAAAGGCCTAAAACTTTCATTTATTATCAGGTATTTAGAAAGTTAACTTTTCTTGTATGTTTCCATCCGGGCTTTCAATAAATATATCTAAAGTTGCATCCAGGAAATTTGTTATTGAAATATACCGAAAAAATAACCTGCGCACAGAATCCCCACGTAGAAGGTAATTTTGCACCAAAATTTCGAAAAATCATAATTAATGATTTAATTACTGTATGATCCAAATTTTGCCGCAAAACGTTTCTCTAGTAATTACTCAATAAGGAAAAAATAAAAAAAGCCCTTTTTTGGAGAAATATATGAAACTAATCTCGAAATTAATTCTGAAGTCATGAAAATCGGTGCAAATTAACCCCGTTTTAAGGTATAAGTGAACGATTGAGCTTGGAGTTATACTAATTTTATATGTGAGATATTCATTATTTTTGACTAATAAACTTATACGCTTGTCCAGGCTGATACAAATCATGTGCCGCTAGTCTAGGAATTTACTCGCTAAACCTGCAGAATCTGTTTCTCCTTGTGACCTAAAGACAGTTTTATTATCCTACCCTATATTACATCACCACATGTTTGATGGCTTAATTTATTGATAATAAGGAAAGGCAAGCAATTTTAACTGCAGAGCCAATCAAGGGGCATTATAACCTTAATTTCCAATGGCATGAAAATGGGGCGCACCTCCTTGTTGCTTCTCCTACAGATACTTCGTTGTAATAGAATGCATTAAGATTTTATCCATCCGTATACTGAAATTTGTACAAACTGAATGCCTCATGTAATTATATTTCTTAATAAAATCAGATGAACTTATTAATTTATAAAACATTTTGCATTAAGAACATCGCCTTTCATAGTATTATCGAGACCCAAATGCCCATTTTAAAAACGTTATTTACTTCATTTCAGGTGTAACTCATTCTTTGTATCACTTAGATGTGATGACTAAATTTATGGATAACAAGAGAAGACAAGAAAAGGTAAAATCAAGAGCAGTCAAAACACAATCTTATCTTCCAATAACATCAACGGACAGAAAACCGCCCCATGCCCCGTGTCTGATGCAATTACGGCAGCCGAATCGGACGGATGGACATGGGACGAACGTCGACGGACAGAGGTCTTTCTTGCTATTCCCTCAGAATTTCCGTTTTAAAATATATCTTATGATTTCACCCACCAGTAAATTAAAATACCATGTGTACCACACAGAATGGAAAATATAATTATAAATTTAACCTCTTAACAGTTTAGTCTTTTGTACCATCTAATTAAATACCCTCCCCCCAACGTTTTGGGGATGAACTGTCGTATTGATTCAACTACATGTCCATAGAACAATTTAGATGTTAATGGATTACCCATCATTTTTGTATCGAGTCATGACGTCTATGAATGACTTACTTTAAATTTTAAAAATTACATAATTCAATGCACTAATGGAGCTCGGGCAGAACTGTTAAGGGGTTAATGAGTCAGATGAAGCGTGAAACACCGTTTTAAATTAATATATTACTATACCACCTGTAAACTAACGGTTACGTGTATGTAGTGAGTGTCCTATATATTTATACCTCTTAGTAAACTAATATGAAGTGATTAATTTAAAATTACTTTTTACATCACGAACAGCACCTTAAAGGTTCTTACCAAAACCTGAATTGCCTTCAAAAACCATTCTTTTCTGTAACATAGAACTGTTTTGCGCGTGCTTTTAGAAAAGACCATTTTCTCTTAGTAAACTCTTATGACATGATCAATTTATAATCACTTTTTACATCACGAACAGCACCGTAAAGATTCTTACCGAAACCTGTATTGCTTTCTAAAACCATTCTTTTCTGGCACATGCCACTGTTTCACGCGTGCCTTTTGAGAAGACCATTTACCAGTTGAAGCAACAATCCGGTCTCATCTCAGTGCGTAGAAATGACGGGTAATTACAGCTATAAAGTGATAGAGAATCACTTTTAATGCAATCACCTAACTCTAAATGCGTCTAGAACAATCGTTTCATTTCAAATATATAGCCCGAGATAACGCTGTTCACCTTCGACTTGAGAACACATAAAATCTTATCATAAAACTATTCGCCAAAGCAATTCTGCAAATGTCTTTAGCGTGAATAGGAAATGGAGTAGTTCTAGAATGCCCTTTTGTGCGATATTTTCGACTAAGTCTTCTCAGCGATTTTGTGGAACCATTCCTTCCAAATGTCGCTTTCCATCTTCAGTGAGCAGCAATTATTTAAGAAGATAACATTTTGCACGGCCAGAGAAATTCTAGTTAATCGTTCCGAGCATCGCTGGAATGGCAGAACTGAACGATCGGATTCCGAGTGAAAGCTATAACAGCTGCCTCGGAGATTTCGTGAATTAAAAATCTTTAATTGAGCAAAGCCAATCATACTGGTCATCGAAATATTGGAATGGAGAGAGATGAAAGTTACGATAGCTCCTCGATTAAGGTATGAAATATGAGTGTTTTGAATATCACTTAACGATGGTAATCCTCGAGATGCAAGTTAGGAAAACGATTTTTGAAAAATGATGCACGATATTTGTAAAACCGAATCACAGAGCGAATCGTTAACCTGGCACCGTCGAGGCTATTTTTAATTGCTATTTAGTTGTAACGCTTGCAAATAGTACCAGGTACTTTTGGAGCGAAGCAAATGAGTCAATTCATGTTGTCTCTATACATCAAGATCGTTGCTAATCCGCTTCTTGCAGAAAGAAGAAGAATTTGACATCATTACACGACGTAAGACTAACGTAAGTGTAACTTAAAGGTAGAAACAATGATGTTTACCACGTGATTGTCATATGACATAAATTGTCTCTATTTATATTTATATGCAAAGCTGTAATAGTATATATTATAATTCAATTAAGCCAATATATAAATATATAGCGTAGAAACTTTTATGAAGAAATTCAGGTAAGTCACCGAATTAATAGGGTTAAACTGCCCTAGAAAAGTTGGACCTATATAGCTAGTACATCATGAAGAAATTCTGAAGATGAAATTTAAATTTCATGAGTATAATTTTAATTTGATAGATATATAAATTATTATTTGTAAATTTTAAATAAATTACGCATGCCCTTACCAACCTTTAAATGAAGAAAACTAAGAGAGTGACGATTTTAAAGGAATATTCTGCTTAACTGATAACTTAAAATTTTGTTACATTTTCAAACCAAAATTTAGATATTTTTTATACATAAATTCGCCTAAATGTTTTCTCATTTACAGTTCGCTGAATAGTGAAACAAGAAATTTTCTTTTTTAAAAGTATTAGTTGATAAATGCAATGCATTTAGCTAATAAAATTTATTTATTTCAGCTATAATTTCATTTGGTCAGTTTAATTTTAGCAACGAAGAAAAATAAGCATCTTTGAGAAAATTTTAATTTAATGGCAAACAGTTATGTAACTAGGTTGGGAAAAGCAATGCACGTGCTTTGTGCATCAACACTAGACACCACAATACTGAGGTTTCAATTATTCTTTATAGGGAGTTGAAACCCTAAGTCCGTTAACCCTACCCTGTTACTTCGATGTATCTTTTCTCCAAGTCTGTTATAGATTCATGTTTCAAATTTTTTATACACGTAAAGTACATCTTTCTCATTGTACCGAAATGATGTATTTAAAAATTTATTTTTTACAAATTTTTTTGTGTCAAAACAAAAAATGTGAAATTGTTCTATGTACCTTTCCGCAAAATCTGTTATAGATACATGTCTGAAATTTTTTAGATGTAAAGTCTTTCTCATTATACTAAAATGTGCTGTTTAAGGTATCCGAACACGTTCGAGCACTTTTTTTAAAATTGTGAAATAGAAACACCAAAATATGTTTTTTAGATTCGAATTTAATAAAGATTAATATTAGAGTATGATTTTTGAGTATAAATTATTATAAATTTACAAAAATCTTGAATTTCTGCTGCTGTTTAGAGGAAATTCCCAAAAACTTCAAACATGCTAGAGATCAAACTTTTGTAATAATTCAAATAAAACTAATACTAAAACAAACTACATACTATGGACTAGTGCTTGTACTAGAATCTTAACATTCTTTGGATAAATGAAAATTTTAGAGCTAATCTAACAATCATTACAAGATTTTCAGCAATTTTTTTATGTTATTTTTCAAATAAAAGACCATAATTAAAAAAATATTGTTACAATATACATTATTCTAGTACATTCACTAGAGACACATTTGAAGAAAGTGTTCACAAAATTTCAGAACTATCGAATGATAATATCTTGAGTTATCATGTTTGAAGTGTGAAAATTATGCATAAAATTTAGTTTTCAGAAAAATCAAATTTTAGTTTTGCCACGCGCTTAAATTATCTAAACTTTTAAAAAAAATCCTAAAAATATACTAACATTATATTAACTTGAAAAAATGCAGTTTAAAAGAATTTTTGACATGTTTCTGTCCCTTTTAAGGAAAACTTCCGGTTAATTAAACGCCCACTTTGTTATAAAACAATATCTCATCTTCTAATTAACGTACCGACAAAAGTAAATATGTTTTAGAAAGGTAAATGAATGAACTATCCAAAACATCAAAAATTAAAAAAAATGGGAATTTTGGCCGAAAATCAACTTTTCAGCGTGTTCGGATACCTTAAAAAAACTCGAAACTTTATTTTTGACAATTTTTTTTGTGTCAAAATGGGCTATAATTTCACTATGTATAATTAAATATTTTGTAAATTTGTTAAAAATTATAAATTAACCAAAAGATCATTTCAGTATAATGAGAATGGTGTACATGTATAAAAAGTTTCAACAATGTATTTGTAACAGATTTTGAGAAAAGGTGCATCGAAGTAACAGGGTTAGGGTTTACGGACATAGGGTTCCACTCCCGTTATGCCCGTCTCAACTTTAAGTTGGAAAGCCCTAAGCAGTTTATCAGCAAATGCCGTTATGAAAGTTAAGGGGCATTTGTAAAAGCCTCCTTTCGTACTCTTCAAAAAATAAGGAAAGTGAGGAAATAGATTATATCACTTCTTCATGCGAAGTAAATTTTCAGCCCTAGACTCATTTTATAGAACACAGAAAAATAACGAGCAAAGTAAGAGACAGAAATCAAACTCACTACGAAGTACCTACAGTACGATTCAATATTTAAAACAAATCCACCTTCAAGAAAGTTTAAGGTTCGTTTGAAATTAATGGCATTCAATCAGTTGCTCTTTTTTCATTTAATTTGTGGATTTTGTGAGCAACACACATTTACTGCTTTTCTACTCCGATTTAATATACTTTTTTACGCATTGATGACAAAATATGGCTCTGCAAATGAAGGCTGTAGTTTACTTCACTTATGGAATGAAAAATAAATAAATAAATAAAATTGAATATTCTTAGCAAGTTAAGAAAAGTGATAGTTTTTTATACAGAAACAAATTTTTATTCTTATGAATAGGTAAATGCGTATGAATTACACGAACAGCACATTCATTCACAATTATTTAAAATTCAAAACTTCATTGAATGGGAAGTAAAATAAAAAAATCACTAACTGACTGTCAAAAACATCTTGAAATATCGATCAAAGAAATTAAGGGGTTAAGAAAAACCTTCGAATAGCAAACTTGGATATTTCAAACTTCTTTATTTTAATTTCACACCTTTCAATGCATCCAAATTATTCTGTGTAAGAATTTTTTACTTCCTATAACTTGTGTAATTTTGTTAGACCTCTTATCCGTATTTTTTTTCTATGTCTGTATTGCGAAGCAAAAGGTAAAGTTTTAAAACACGAAATAAAGTAAATGAAAAAATTTCATTTCACAGAAACATTTGAGGTAATTAATTATTCCTGTGTTTTTATTAATGTGCATTATTTTCATATTTATTTCCTTTAATAAAAATAAGACATGCATACTGACTATTAAAAACACATCATCATAAAATTTGATATTCGACATAAGTCCATGAATACTGTTTAGAATTTTTACTGTTTTGATTTTATGCTATTCAAGAAGAAAACAGCACATCTGATTGGATTAAAAAACTGAAAACCGTTTTATAAAAGTTAATTTCATAATGTTTTTCTAACTACTTTAGGAAATTCGTACAAAAGCAGACATTAGATGCAAGGGAAAATTCCATAAAAAGCTATCATCGTGCTAAACCAATATTTATGATGTCTCTTTGGCGTTACGAAATTTTCCACTAATTTGCATATTGATTGCATTAACTGTATATGCAGACAGTAAAATGGTAATGGGCACTTCGCTTTGTTTTACTTCAAGAGTTTCAAGCTTAGTATGTGTAAAGAGTGTGGTAAATAATATATAAATAAAAGTATTTTGACTGAAAAGGTATTTATGAAACATTTTAAAGATCTAGCATAAAATTAGTTATCGTTTTATAAGGAATTTCACGAAATTCCAAAATTTTACATCATGTCTATTTTTGAAGCTTTTGAAAAGATGTTTGTTTTGGGTCTCAAACTTTATTTCCTTAAAAAAATGTCCAACAGATGTTAATTTTTTTCAGATTGTTTTTTGCTTTGATTAATTAAATACACGGTTTATCGAATTTATATCTAAAATGTTGTATTAATGAAAGCTTATTCTGAATGAAAGCATTTTTCTGCAGCTTAAGAATAACGTGTAACTAACGTGTAAGTCTCATCCTCTTTCAAAACCACATTGATTCAGACACAATTGTTGTTATGGAATTAAAAATTACGAAACATAGACATATCATCTGATTTGCAAACTGAACTTTTATCTTAGAATCTTTATTTTTTGAATATCAGACTCTCCGACTGAAACCATATTAATTAATTTATGTTAAATAGTAGACCTCATGCTTTCGGCTTTGCTCTTAGTCAATTTACTTTAATAGGTTACAAAAAATGTGTAATTGAAAAAAATTATGACAGACTATATTATTCTAATCCGTGTTTTATTTCAACGAATTTAATTTAAAGTGTATTTTATTTCTGCACTTTTTCATGTCAAATCGTATGCAAGTTTCACAAAAATGTTTCAAGATGAATTTCTTAATAGAGCGTAAAATGAAGGGTATCTACTCAATGCCTTCGATCGGAAGACTTCTGGTAGAACTTTAGATTAGTTATATCATTTTTAATTTTTTTAATGGCAATCAGTGGAAATGAATGAACTACAATCAAAATCTTTGTGCCAGTTCATAATAATCATTTTTGTAAAAATATATTGGCAGTAAAAGAGGGATGCAATTTTACTGCTTATCCTGGGGGGCCATTTTATGCAGATACGTCACCACTGATTAGCTTGATATGATGTAATGGAGTCGACTCACGACAGATACGCCTCTATTGACTAGCTTGGTATGATGTAATGGAGTCGACTCACGACAGATACGCCTCTGTTGACTAGCTTGGTATGATGTAATGGAGTCGACTCACGTGACGGCGCAATCGCATAACAAACTTAAATACGCATGTCATTTAACATCTAGTTGCACATTATCTTAAGCTAAGCTATAAGGTAATTTTTCTGTTTCGAAGAAGCGTTATGAATTCCAAAATTTTAATGGCGTGACGAATTTGACACGAACATGAATTAAAACCGAAATGAAATTTATCGGATTTTGAATTATTCCTGTTTTTTGCAATGACTTTTTTTGAGTTTTTATTTCTTGATCTGAAATTGCTGCATTAAGTGTCGCATAAATTGCATGATTGAATCATCACTTCGTTATTAGATTAATGTGTATATGAATCCAAAGTTTTCTTAGATTATTTCTTTTCAGAACAGTTTGAAATGCTGAAACTTCTTATTGTTACTATAAAAACGAATAAAGGTTTGAAGAGAGCTACCAATAAACGCCCTACTCAGAGAAAAAGCAGACGGTATTGACAGAATTCCGTTCAAAGAATTAGGTACAAGAAATATCAAGTGATTTTTTCGCTTTAAATTGTTTCTGGAGAAAGAAAACTTTCTAGCAGTTCTGTTTCAACTTAACTGCTGTCTATGCCAAATCCAAATTTAAAAAAAGAAACTAGCTATACATATAGAACGTATCCACCATCCAAAGTATTATTTTTTAAAACTATTTTATAAACTTCTTTCTCCTTTTTTAAAAAATACGATTCAATTGATGAACACTTTAAAGTTACAGACTTCTACAAAGATATATTGTTTAGCAACGGATTTGGAAACCCTCCGCGCTTTTGCGCAGGCGCCGGGGGGAGTTATTTTCAACAAAACAGGGGGAAAGTGAAGAATGGAAAGGTTATGTTTACATTTTACTGAGCATGATCTAACAAAGTGCTCCGAAAATGCGCTCATATGACTCATTGCCTGTCACCCCTTTCCGGTGTGAAATCGTCCAAAAGTGGTAGTCTCGGAATCCGTTGCTGAACAGTAGGTGACGTTTAAAATGATAGTTAACGAAGAAATAGTGGAAGCTTTCCAAATAGAACCTTTAATTAAAACTGCAGCCTTTCAATAGATAAGTTAAAAAGTTTCTCTTTCTTTTTCTATTCTGCCTCGTGAAACATTATCTGAAACACTATATCATCTCTCAGGATATTGAATACTGATATTTTAATGAAAATGAGCTATTTATCTTTTTAAAACTTTGCGCATTTCGCTTTGCCTTCAGAACATATTCTCTCTTCTTCCATACACAGGGCACGACCTTCTGAAATTCAACAACACAACGATCTGAAAGACTGAACTTTAAAAAATATTATATTCTTTTGTTTTAAATGTCATGTTTTTTTGTATCTTTTTAGAAAAATTGTAATATTTTTTTTTGCTCTGGCTTTTTGAATAAAGTCTCATGCATACCCAACCAACCGACAGGGAGCCGTTCTGGCTCCGAGTTGGGGGGTATGCTGTGGTGTTAAGAATTGATGAAGGTGCGAAATAATAAATATACTAAATAACTCCAAATGAAATTGATATCTGTTTACTTTTCAGATATTGAAAATCTTTTAGCTTGTTTTATTTTTTTTAGGTATTTGCACAGTTTGAGTCCCCAAAATTTATTTTTAAATAAATATGAGATAGTGGAAACTATTTTCTCCCAAAAAAATAAAAGTAAATGCAGTAAGTTTAAGAAGATTTTACTCTACATATTATTTTCAAATTATACTCAGTTTATGTATTGAAAACACGAGCTACATCTTTTTAAACAGTAAACATGGAAACATAATAAATTAATCTGGTTTAAAAGAATTATAAAAAAACATTACAACGTATAATTGCTTTTCTTATTTTTATGTTTGTATTGAATAAAAATCAGTTTGGAAAGAATACTACCTCCCGATGTGAGTTTATACTATAGTTAACATTTATAAATACACCTTTTTTCATGTTCAAAGACTTTTTAAAAAAGTCCGATAAAGAAACATTTTTTATTTAAAAAACATTTTTTAAAGAATTTTTAAGACATATTTTTTTTACATTTTCTTAAGATAGCAAAATTTTTGAGAATTCTTTTAATTTTTCATTTATTATTGTGAAGCAATGCTCGGAAACAATGCTTGACTTCATACTAGTATGTAGACTATTTTTAGATAAGAATCATTCATACGAAGTTCCTAATGGAAGCTAAAGATATATTTTTTTTCATTAATAAAACTCGTAGCAAAATATGCGCCATTCGAAGAAATCTTAACAGAAAAATGACTCCATTTCAGTCTTATTTATTCATACACGTGTTTATCATCAAATTGTATTTTCAAATGAATACTGTTAGTTTATAGTGTCGATATCACAGTTCATTTCTGGAAGTTTAAAGAAAGAATAAAAATAAAGAAAACAATCCCTTTCAAAAAGGTCGAAAATAAGTAACCTTTTTTCATTTGCTTTCTCTTTAGATGAGGCACTCTTTCAAGGAAAGAGACAAAGAAAGAGACTTTTCTTAGCTCTTCGCTCGAGAAGGTAATTTGATTCCTTTTCTCTGAGATATGGGGAAACAATGAGATAAGATAGTTCTCGGATAATTGAAAGTTCACGGCAACTTCATTTAGCTCTGTTGCTATATTCTTTTTCTATATAAAAGATGGAAAACATTGGCCTAAAAATATGCTAGATATGTCAAAGATGCAAGCCACCATTTTATTTGATTTGTTACTCAACAATTCTCTTTCAAAGTTACACATTTTCCGAGACATACCTTGGAAGTTTGAACCTCGGGGTAAAGTCGAAAACGAAACATTTGTCTGATGCCAGTCCAACTTCCATGCTATGCCTTGAACCTTGGTCTGTCGTTGAAAAACGTACCTCAGCTTGATAACAGAGGAGCTGCCACACTACATCTTGAAATTGGGTCTGATGTCCAAAACGATATCTCAACCAAGTGATACACTACAACTTTACCCTTGGTTAGATGTTGAAACCGATGCCTCAGCCTAATAACACTCCAGTTGTCACACTACATCTTGAAACTGGGTCTAATATCTAAAAACTATACCTCAACCTGATAACATTTCAACTGCTACAACCTTGTTTTGGTGTCGAAAACGATGATAACACTGATGATGAAATTCCACAACTAACTCACTAATTTAATCTCGCCTATATTTTTAATGTTATCGCTTTTATTCGTCAAGAATATTAAGTAGTTGTGGAAATGATAATGCATACAATGAACATTTTTATATTTCGCTTATAGATTACTTCATCTTTAACCCTTTAACCGTCGCCCCCGTTATATTGACAAGCATTGAATTATCGCATTTTTCGGCTTATAAACTAAAAATTAATCATTAATTAGCTTTATAATTTGACACAAAAATTACGTAGAATCCATAAGCATCTCAAGTATTCTATGCCTTCTTAGATGAATGGAAACGACAGCCCCTTTCCAAAACAGGAGGGGTCATCTTATTAGATAGCAAAGAAAATGCGACTCTTAAGGGGTTAAACAGGGTTATTTTCTTTCGCAGATAAAGATCTTGCTTTAAAAATTAGTTTCAGAGTCATGTTGCAACATCTTTCTTACATATGATGTCCATGGGTTGAGTCAATAAAGTACTTTTAAGTAAGATAAAACAAATGCCCATTTATTCTGGTTTTCGAACTGTATCTAAATTCATCCTTGAAGTTATTTTCTTACAGAATGCGTTAAATGGCTAGATGCAAATTTCAAAAATAGGAGCTCGGAAACAAAAGGATTGCGTATAAGATTTAAGATTGAAAAAGCATATCCCAAGATCCCTTTAATCTATTCAAAACAATAAAATATAAATGAAAAAGACTTATCTGCATGAATTTTTGATTAAAAAATAACTGAAAATAAGAAGCACAGTCTACCAGCACCAATACTAGATACCAGTCACTAGACATCCAACCAGAACTCATCAGTCATTGGCCATCCACAGAAAATCCTCATATGGCCTCAGTGGTGAATTGACAGTCGCCTTTCTTGGTTCGTGATAAGATGGTCGTAGGTTAGGGTCTTAAATTTGTCCATGGGTGGATACTTTTGTAACCAGAACACATCGGTCATTAGCCATAAATAGAAAATCCGCATATGAGCTCAGTAGTACTAACTTGACAATGGGCTTTCTGCTTCGCAATAGGACGGTCGTGGGTTAAGGTCTTAATTTCACCAATGGGTGGAGAATGCATCAGTCATTGACCATAAACAGAAAATTCTTACCACTTTCAGTGGTAACTTTGGCAGTCGGCTTTATATTTAAGAAGGTCGTGGGTGATGTTTACTTTCTCATATACAAAGTATTCCAATCCTCAAAAAATTCAACCTCAAGAGTTTGATGAATGGGATTTGAATGACGTGTAAGACCTCCCTGAGCACGAAATAACATTTTTGGAATCATGTCTATTTCTTTGTCTGTGAATACTGTCACTTAAAACATCAAAGCTGGATGGATAAAATTTGGTATTTGGTCTTTGCATCAAAGTTTTAGATTTGTGACAAATTTTGGACAAGATCAGTCTAAGGACATTCTGTTTGCCCGTCCCAGTGCATCTAAACTCTTCGAGCAATTAATATATTCGACAAGCTATATTGATTAAATTTGACGCACGGTTTTACCACCTGAATTGTAGAGGTGTATCAAATTTTGCAGCAAATTTATCATTGGGTTGCCAGTCTCACAGTCTGTCTATTCTTGTGCACGCCAATGCGATAACTTGAAAACGCAACATGATAGAAAAATTATGTGTGTTTTCGACTTCAAAATTATAAATCTGCATCAAACTTTGAACCCAATCTGTTAATAGAAATGGGCACAAAATCTATACTCGATTTTCTTTCCTATGGGACGAAATGAAACATAAAACCCGCCATATTGTGGAAGAATACGAGAAAGACAGGAGGAGAACAATCCCACTTTTTTATATAAAATTTAAATAATTAAAATTTCTTCATAAATATTTTCACAAAATTTCAGTCACCAATATATTAATAATAATTTGATCTAAAAATGGAATAAATTTTATCCACAACATAATTCTATGTATCATTTTAACAATATAATTGAATAGGTGACTCCAGAAATCACATGGGTCTTTTTTTTTCCTTTTAAATTGCACTTCACATTCTAACGGGGCTTTTAGATGATGAGTGAAGAAATGACAAGGGGCAAGTAAAGTCACATTGTATGTATATTAAATCTACAAGGTAAAATAATTTTCATCATTGATTTAAACATTAATCAGTTTTTTTAAAAAAGAAAAAGCTCCCAGCATTTTGATATTATTGACTCATGTGGTTTCTGCAATTAAAGACTTAATTGCACATTCTGATTAAAAAACATAAAAACACTTATAACAAATGATAATACATTACTACCTAGCGTAGAACATGTTATAAAAACACTTATAACAAATGATAATACATTATTACCTAGCATAGCGTCAATTAATACAGATTTTGAAAAATTCTAGTTTTTGTAAAATATTTCTGAAAAAAGCACAAGAACTTTTTCAGCATTGCTAATATCAAATGGAAATTTTGTCCTTGAGCCAAAAAGTTACGATCGAAATTATTTGCAGTAGGGGAAAGTTGAGCAGTCATTAGAAAAAGAAACTTTGTCTGAATATCCCCAACCCCGAATCAGAATGATGTATGGCTAGATGCAAGCTGCCAGAAATAGGCACTCGGAAACAAAAGGGTTTCGCATAAGCGTTAAGATTAAAAGAGGCGGCATGAAAGTTGGAAAGAATACATCTCCCAAGATCCCTTTCATTCATTCTAAACTCTAAAATGAATGAAAAAAAGTTCATCTACATGAATCGGCTCTTCTATTGTACGAGAACTTCTATGCGTGGAAGGCGGTACCTTCGACAGTTAACTTTGTGATGAAAGGCGACCAATAAGATGGCGTTTTGAGTGTCATATGGTGGTGACGCAGGCTTTTAATTTATTGTCTAGGAGTCTGAAAGATCATCTGGATTTCCTTATCCAGGATTATAAGACTCCAGCATTGGAAATGTCAGAGTCGAATTGTTTTCTGTGTCAAAAACAGGTTTTGGGAATGAGAGGTTGTATAAGAACCTGCCACACAAGCTAAAGTAAGTAACGTTCAAACATAAAGCGACAGAATTTATATGAAAAACAGATATGAAAGAAAAGTTTTCTTGCATAATAAAGCTGACTCCTCCATTCTGGGGGGAAATTCGAGTACAATAAGCAACTTTTTTTCTCTTCGGTGCGTCCGTTTCTTAGGGTTTGTGGCTTCCCGTTACTTTTGAAGCTTTCTTCTTTTGAACGTTAAGAGATATATATTTTTTCTTTTTTAGTCCACAGAGAAATAAAAATTCCTCTTTTCCATTGTTTCTGCTTTGAAAACTTTAGAAATATTGAAACGAGTGTGTTTGATAAATTTATGCAAAAAAATAGAGACGGTGAATTAAATTGTAAAAGAAAGGATAGGCAAAAAGTGGAAAAAAATCGATCCGATGTGAGAATAAAAACTCGCTCAAAGAATCTCCGAGAATTCATCTTTGTAAATCGAATTAGTATCAACATATTTTACTGTTGCTAAGGAAAAAATAAAACTTTTGACTGAATCTGAAATCCCGCAGCAATAATTTATCTTATTTGTGTATATTTACATGAAACTGCATTACTTTTGAAGATGACATCCTTGCTGTTTTGAATTCATGAGGTATTTTAATATATCTTTCAGATAATATCTAATTATTTTTGATGTTAGGAAATTTCGATGTTTTTACTTCATGCTAAATACAAATAGTGTTTTCTGTCTGCTTTCATTTTAAGATAAATTGCGTCAAGTATTATTAGGATTTAATACGAAATATTATAAAAGTTTAGAAAAGTTTTTGTAAATGTCAGAACAAACAATTCTCATTTATAATGATTTTAATGAGAATTTTGAAGGAAATATCTAAGAAAATTGAATATGTTTTTCAAAATTCAATTAAAAAACTTTCAAGTGAGCAGAAAATTAGAAGAATAAAATAGTACTTTTTAGATTATGATGACATATAATTAAGATTTCTTGGGTTTCTATCAAATTTAGAAAAAAAATGCTAATACTTGTAAATGCCAAAAATCTTCGGTGAAAGTGGGGGTAAATATTATGACTGAAAATTTATCTTCGAATAAACAATAAAATAATATTGAAGACATTCTGAATTGTGTATTTTTATGTTATTAAAAAGGAAGCTAAACTTTTTAAAATTCCCTTTTCTCACAAAGGTTTTCATTTGGATAAATTCATAAATTTTCAAATTATAATAGTTTCCCTATTGAAATTTTATTTACTAAATTGGCAAAAAATGAAAGGAAAAATTAACTGAGGAGAAACTAAATTTTTAAAATACAGTAAAACCCCGGTTAACGGAATTCGGGATAGCCAAAACCCGGGTTATCCGAAATGCTACTGAAATTGCAAGTCTAAAAAACACGTACTGTACAGCAAGGAAATAATCCAGAAGGCGCAACTTTTTTCAACGATAACCCCACTTTATACTTTTAAGACTAAATTAATAAATATTAACAGTATTAATTATAATATTGTTTACCAGTACCTGTGAGGCGCATTGCGGCCGAACTTGCGGTGAGAATATTGCTCCCGATGGAGGTTTAACTTTATTAAAGAACTTGAGTGTGGCCTACAAAGAGAATTTTGATTTCATTTTGCGCTCAAAACAATTCAGTCTTACATGCTCTAATTAGATGCAAAATAGTAGCAGATGTTTATTGTTTAACCGAAAAAATCGTTATTCGAAATAGCTTCCCCCTTTGGTTCGGTTAACCGGGATTGTACAGTACTTACAAAACGTCATTCAAATAAATATTTATATGATATTTTTCATGCCACTTAACCCTTTCGCGTTCATTGGTTTCGCAGTGAAACCACACATTGAGCTTTTCTTTACTGCGCATGGGCGAAACATAGCGTAATTTTTCTTTCATAACTTAAGAGCCAGATATATAGGCCAACTTATATAAAAATTCAGGTTCAAGACCGTTAGTATTCACAAAGATATCGGCATTGCAAGCACTAAATTGCTTTTGATCTCTAAGAGATACAAAATGATGAGGGTTCTTGCACAAACTGATATTTTTTTAAATTGAATCTTTGAAAGTAATATTGAATTTTATGAAGGCTGTATATCCTGAATGCTCAGGTATACTTAAAAATTAAATATATAATTTAAATTGCCTTTCGTTGATAACTTATTCGGAGGAAAAATAGCTCGTTACCAATCATTGCTTTCACTGTGAAACCACAAATTTCTTGAAAATAAAAAACTGTTAAATTTTTTTCCTCTACATATTTATGATCAGCTACATTTCTAATACTCACTTTTGAAATAAATTTAGTAATTTTTAAAGCGAAACATTTAATGAACTTGAAAGGGTTAAGGGGACATACGACTGTTAAACCTCGAAAATTTTCGATTTTAAAAATATATATATTATTTATCTATCTTTTCTGAACAATTTAAAATAATCCGCGTTAAAAAATTCCAATAATTATGAAAGTTATGAAGGAAAATGTATCAACTCTTCAACTTAAACATTGAATATGCCCATATCTTTAAAGCGCTATATCTCAAAATGTGTTTTTTTGTTATTGCGCGCACGATATCTCAAGAACTATTGAATATTTTTACATAAAATTTTTAACGGATATGTATTTTGCTATGCTCTACAAATTGAACCACGTTTTTGTGCATATTTCTCTAAAGAAGTCTTTTTTTTTGGGGGGGGGGATACGAAAGTTGAAATTTTAACTATTTTTAACATTTTTATTTTAAATTGGTATATAAAATAGAAATTAAATTAAAATGTTAATAAATTGTGGTGCAGTTTCTGAAGAAGACTGTTTGAATTACTTAGATTCCCAAAATATTGTGTTTAGAAAAATATCTTATCCGTAATCATGCGCGCAAGGTGACTATCTCATTTTTTTCTCCAAAAATTATACCCATATTTATTACTAGCTCGAATAAACACATACCAATATGAAAGTTTGAAAATGTGTATACTATAAGAGAAATAACAAATATTTTTCTAGAAAAAGAAGTGAGTTTGTGAATTGAATTGTTTCAGAGATATAATGTTTCGAATTCGACAGTTTTCCACCATTTTTTCGGTTATCCGTACTATCCCTTGAACTTTTGGTTTCTCCCATGCCTCTCAAAATTTAATTGCTGTAATTTTAATGTCTGATAAAGAGATCGCTGCACCGCCTAGAATCGAGAACCTAAAAAAGCTGCTGAACTACCAAAAATCCGGGGATTTTCCCATCTCGAAAGCATAAAAGCTGAGACCGAGTTTCTAGTTTCCTCTTTCTGCTTGAGGACTACTCCAAGAGCCGCCTTGCTTTGCGTCCATGATTTCAACATAGGCCAGAGTCTGTACTTACCTAAAATACCTTCTGAAGATTTTAAAAGTAATCTTACATCTTTGATAAGAATATTTGAAGACTTCAAATAAAAGATTATTGGATTTAAATGACTGCAGCTCCTTTAAAAGATCTCTTACAACTCCAACCATATATTTTAGCTAATATCTCGGTAGTTAAATATAATAAAACCAGAAACGTAATTTAAGAGGTGAAATTTGAATATTACAACAGAAAATTGCTTTACAAAGAAGGAAAGAAAAATTAAAATTTTTTGGTAATTATAATGCTGGTAACTCACTGATTATAAGGTGTAATACTAACATTGCTCGAGAATTAGGGAAATTCCTGAATAACAAGTAACATAATGAAAGTTTTAAGATAAGGAGAAGAAGAAGATGTGTTTTCGGAAAGAAAACGCCCTCTGATCAAGGTGCTTAGCAGTGAAGACCAAGAGAAGAGTTACTTATATTAAATTAATATGTTATATTACTTCTGATGAAAATCGCTCTAATAAGGTTTAATATGTTAATTATTGACAATCTAATAGTATGTTTATTTTTAATTTTGGAATCTAAACTTTTTGTACTAATTCTTCATTTCGTATAATTCAGATTATCGTAATCCAGCACTCCTAAGAGCTTAACCTTCCTGCGAGAGCCCTATGTAAGAGATACACTAGAGAAGAATTTCGTTTTATATCTTTTTACCAGAGGATGCTACGAAAGCATGATCTTGGCTATTCTTCCAGCTCCTTTCGACGAACTGTTAGTCATTGTTTGGAATTCGAGGAAATAATACACTGTAAAAAATATCCGTTTTTTTCCCGGACTTTTTCCGTATATTTGACGGTTTAAAGTTGTTTTGTTAACAAAATGGTTTTTCACCGTTTTCAGCTCCAGCCATAAACGGTTTAAAACCGTCAGTTCAAATTCTATTTTTCGTCATGCGGTATTGCTTTCCGTACGATATCTTTCCCTTTTCTTAAATGTAATTTTATGCATTCATTTCATGTTTTTAATAGGGTTCCATCTCCGCTGTTGTTTACACATGTTGCAGTAACCTGTTGTCACTTATGAAAGCTAACCTTAAAACATGTGTTCTGGCAATAGTTGATTTTTACACCACTACGTGGCGCCACTAGAGCTATAGTGACTTTAAAACTCAAATAGATTATTTTTACTTCGTTTTATGAAGTCTCCAGTGGTCTAGTGGTTAGAGCGACTACCTTTTATTTCTAAGAACGCGGTTTCGATCCCCGGCTCAGAGGAGTTAGAAGTTTTGTCACCATCTTGCATCGAAATCGTCCAAGTAAGCTCAATTAAAAATTATATTAATTAAGCATTGATTAATTAATTTTCCTAATTGATAATACGTATCAGCACATTTTAACTCAACTCGAACAGAAGGAGAAAAACAACTCAACTCAGTCGATGACGTCACTTACTTCGATGACTTAATTTTTACGGAGAAAACTTGATTTCATACGGTAAAAAACCGTTGTGACTACGGATTACTTGCACAACCAACCCAGCTGCCAGTTTAAAACCGTAAATTTTACGGGATTTTTTTACAGTGTAGGACTCTTCGATTCTGATATTTGTATTTCATAGATACGCGCTATCGTTGCATTGAAATGACTATTGCTTTGACTCCTTGCTTTTTATATCTAAATTTCAATTGTTTTTTTTAAATTTCATATTATTTTTACAATTTTATACAACAAATGTAAATATTTCAGTTGTAATATTGATGAATGATTATTTATTTTATTTTCACGCCATTCAGCTAATTCTTTGATCATTTTATATTGCTTTTGTGTATTATGTTTGCAGTATTTCCATTCCTTTGTAAATAAAAATTGTTTAAAATAATTGCACTTATTAACCCTTACCAAATTACAACCTAATTTTAATAATTACCCTCTTAAAAATTGACATTTTGCAATAGTGTATCTAGGAGATACGTGCGACTTCCATATTGGTATAGAGGGAGCAACCCCTGGAAGGTTAATGGAATTACACAGGTTTCACATGTTAGCAAGAAATTTGAATGTGGTTGGAAACAACATGATATCATCATTTTCTTTACACGAATGGTCAGTGGCCACGTGTCAGACATCAGGACATCTGGACACAAAGAATATCGTCTTTTTGTGGTATTCATTCTCATACGAGGAATACAAATCTTTTCATATTAGTAGGACTCCAAACAGGATATAGTCTGACTCTATACCACTTCTGGACAGACAGTTTTTCCCTCCTAACATGTTGCTTTTTAGCTTATAGCTGCTAGCCAGACGGGACCCTTTCCAAGACACGACAATCATTGATTATAGTCGGCACTTTTAAAGGTGGTTGTCGCTACCAGATTTCGAAGTATTCCTGTTGAGCTAAGATTTATAATAATAATCAATTGCGTGACAAATTTCACCTTGCACTGCGACGCAAAAGTTTAGACAATGAACAAATTCACACATATTTCAAAATAAATTTAATCAATTTTCCTACCACGGCTTCAGTGTAATGTGATACATATGCTTGTACAATATTATAACAATAGAAGTTTACTTGAGCATATTTCAAGTTATTAAGAAATTAAAAACAGAATTAACATTGTCTTAAAAGTTTAGATAAAAATGTAATAAGATTAAAACAAACAAGATTTAAAACCTGATTGCCCATCCATTCTTCTACCTCTCACCCATTATATTGCCCATCAATTCTTGTTGATTAGTTCGTAAATACGAGTTTCGATTGAAGAAACTAAATCTTGCATAGTTTGGGACTCGATTTCGTTCCACACATCCTCAATAGATCTCTTGAGTTCATTTACAGAAGAGTATTGTCTACTATTGCTGCAAACTTTGCGACACATGATGTCCCTAAGATTCTGTATTGTGTTAAGATCTGGGCTACATGTTGGCCAGTCGAGAACTTTAATATTCTGAGAATAAAACCAGAGTTTGTTGTGTGGTTTGTAGTGGGATTCGAAGCATTGTCTTGCTGAAATTTCACTGAGGGTCACCTAAAAGCTCAGTAACTGGCAGTAAGTTATCCTTCAATGTATTTGTATAATGTTGTGATATTTGGCGGCCACTGGTAAAGTGCAGAGACATTTGTACATTGTAGCAAAAGGCTGCCCAAACCATAACCGAGCCACCACCTTGTCTACGTCTAAAAAACACCGACTTTCCTTGCGCAAGTCATGCTAGTACGATGCTCAACTATCTGGGCCATCCAAATTCCACTTTTTTCCATCGCTAAATATCACCGAATGCCATTTCAGTCCATATGACATGATTTCGAGCACACAACATTCGTTGTGACTTCTGATGTGGCTTCAGAGCTGGTTTGTTTTTCATTTTGCAATAAACCACTGCTCATGTTTCCAAAATTCGTTTACGAATCGTATCCTTTGATACCGAGAGTCCCGATGACCTTCGAACTTCACGAACAGTCATTTCTTGTGTACGCGAGAGTCTTTGGATCTGACGATCATCGAGTTTATTCGCCACACGTGGCTCCTATATCTGCTTTTTGTTTTATATATGCATCAGCTAAATAAAACTCGATAAAAAGATTTCTTTGATCGATTAATACTAACCGAAATTTCAGAAACGAGGCCACCTTCAGCATTCAACTGTCAAATCTTCGTAATCTCATCCATTTGAATTTCTTTCGCTTGCGGCATCTCGAATACGAAGTGTTATCGGTTGCAGAACTTCATTACTCGAAGTTTGTGATGTCATCTCTTTTAAATTTGCATATGCTAACAAAAATTCGCAGAAACACGTAATCGTGTCGAAACTTTTGCGACAAGCAAATTTCTGTTTTTGTCCAAAGAATAAGTATAAAAGCAAATAAAACAACCGTGTTTCAATTATGGCATTTTAAAAGAGTTTTTGAATATATGTTTAAAGGCTTTGGTAATTCTACTATTACAATTCTAAATTTTATAGCCGAATGATGTCAATATCTAAACTTTTGCATCGCAGTATATAACCACTACTGAAATAAGCAAAAATTCAAGTTGCTGTATTCAGGATTTTAAAGTTGATTAATATTTAAAATATAGAGCAATCAGACAGTCTCGAAGATCCAATGCTAATAAGGCTTCGAAAGAACTTTTTTCTTGTTATTTATATAACTTTTTTAAATGAAATTATTTGCCTTAAATAATGAACTTATTTATTATTGAAGAATTAGATAGAGAAAAAATAACGGGGAGAATTGTCAAAATTTTCTTTGTCTTGAAAATTCTATATGATTCACAGTTAAATAACTCTTTGACTAAATATACGAAAAATCCTTCTTGGTGGATCATCTTAAGTTTTGGATGTAACGTTTTCTGCTCTCTCAAGTATACACTGAATACTAAAATAAGGCATAAAAATTAATCATTTATCAATAATTAATAAAATAAATTATTTAATATAGTTGTCTTACAAATTTAAGGGAAACGCCTTAATCAAAGTGCGTATATTAATTATTTTTGTTTATTCCTGTTTATTCTCAAAAGAACATGTCAAAAATTTCTGAACCCCATTTTGTGCCGGGATACATGCCTTAAACAACTATATAACTTTTATTATATCCTAATACAGCCTTTCATTTAGCAACCATACGCTACAAAATTTATGCAGAGTCAAAAACCTCGGACTTTAGAATCACCAGTTTGAAAAATGGTAATTACATGCCATTAGCTTGTCTCTTTACTGGTCACCATATAATTTAATGTTATACTGCTGCAAGACAACTGTATTTACTTACGCATCAAGAGCAAAATTCGCGTAACAACATATAAATGCAAACAACGCACTCTTTTCGACAGTGGAGTATGAGAAATGTACTGCAAAAGCGAGCCAAAACAGCATATAATTTCAAAACCGTATTGTTTCTTGATTCTTTCTTCCGAACTGAGCAACCATTTGGAAACATGATAAGGAGAATGTCCTGCCAAAAACATTTCCCGCCAGGGAAAGTGAACAATAATGTTTACGCGTGAAAGAAATGGAAGCACTGCTAACGGAATCTCATCAAGTGAAGAAAGGCCCATGGACGTTGATGTGAAAATAATAAGAAACTAAATTATTTGTTCCCGTTTGTCTTTGGGCCAGTGGACTGTTTTGACGCGTCACGGAAAGGACTTCATCTAGCGGAGTGACAAGGTCCATTTGTTACTTTCCCATAAGAGTCCTGTGTTCTTCACCGTTGGTGGTCAAGGCTCGTTGTTCAGCCCCCTGCTGTTCATCGCCAGGCACAATCACCCGACCCCCCAATGTTACGACCGCAACGAAAGCAAATGACTGATATGGCACAATACGAAGTGTCTACAGCGTATGACTGCTGATACAAAAATCGATGACATTCCAGAAGATTCGCTGAAGGGAGAAAAAATACAATAATACTAGTTCCATTCTTTAGCAGCTTTTCTAGTCCGTTAATCTATTGTTCTTTAGACATGAGAAACAATGTTGTGAAAAATGGTGGTTCATTATTAAAACAAGAGCTGGTATCTTTAACATTAATAAAAAAGAAATGTACGACATTGGACGGAATCAATGATAGCGGATCGATGGATGTATTTTGTTTATCTAAGAGGTTGTACATTGCATGTTCTGCTCTGCAGAGTGGGAAATTTAGTACTACAGAATCCAATATGTTATTGCCCTAGACTGCCATTCCATCGTATGTGGAAAGTTATTTTCATGTCGACGCAGACGAAATATTGTTTCTAAAAAAACCCAAGATTTATTTAAGTAACAGACAATTTTAATTGATTATGTAATCTTTAACGTTTATTTAACCGTAGCCTATATCCTCTTGAGACCCCGAGTCCATTTAAATGGATATTTGTGCTTTATTTACAATAAAGGTTTCTTTCCATTTAAAGTCCTTAAATCTCACTGTCCAATGCTTTGGATGCTCCCATGTTCTTATCTATTAAGTATGTATCATTCATTATACTTCTTAATTATATTAATTAATTCATTAGTCAATTAAATTTATTAATTTATTAATTAAATTATTTATTAAATGAATTAATATAGATTAATAAGTTAATTATATATAGTGAGGGGCCGTTCAAATATTACGTAAGCATGTTTTTGGTTATATTTGACCTCCCTCTCCCTTGTCAGCAAAAATAAGCAAATCGCAAACCCCCCTTTTATAATTACGGAAGCAAACTGCAACACCCCGTTTTTTTACAAAACGTATAACAGTAATAATCTAGTTTTAAAAATTTTAGGACTTAATTCAAATAAAAAAACTCTAAGTCGGATGAAAATGAAAAAAAAAAATATTATGTTTCATTTTCTTACAATTTTGTTAAGGAAAATTTCTTAGTTTGTCACAATTTTAAAAGAACATAGCTATATTTTAAATTTAATTTTGCACTTGCCCATCATCTATTCAGATGCTGACCAAGATTGCTAAAGCCATTGTTCCATATCTGTTATTATATTGCTTCCCCCCTTCTGTTACTACTTCATCGCTTTCTTCCCAGAAGGAATCTTGATAAACTTCTTCTTCGTTAATTTTTAACAATTGCCCCTATGCTTTTTAAGCATGTGACAAAAGGACTAAACCTTTAGTAATCACTTTTATATCAAAAACTTAAGTTGTTATATAAAAGTAAATGAAAACTTTCTTTTCCAATAAAGCTTCAAAACACTTTTATAACTGTCAATTACAGATTAGCAGACTTAATGTCTACGAAGGATTTGGGGTTTGAGAATATTCGTTATTTTATTTTATTTCAGTTTTCAATGATATTTTTTAGTACATACTAAGAAGATGTATTGTTTAGCAACGGATTCAGAAACCCTCCGCGCATTTGCGCATGCGCCGGGAGGAGTTATTTTCATCACAATAGGAGGGAAGTGAAGAATTTATTTATTTAATTTTATTTTCATGAATTGCATTAAATTGTTTCTTATTAGCGTGTTTCACTTTAAATCCTAATTCTGCATGGTCAGTTTATAGACTTTTTAAAAAATTTATTGAGAAATATCTATCCTCGGAAATAACCATCTTCTAATTTTTTAAGATTCTTTATTTCACCAGTTTAGAAGCCTGCAGTTCCGTAAAGCTTCATTGCGTGAGGGCCAAAACAATGTTTCTGACACGCGTTTTCACATATGTTCTGAGAATTTTATCGATGCAGATGTTACCACGATTAACATTAACTAACAGATTATCGCAGTTTTATTTTCTTGCCCCTTGTCACGCAAGAATTATTTTTTTTTAATTTCGAGGGATAGTGAAAATCTTTTACTCATTTATACATGACGGGAAGCTAAAAGTAGTATCAATTTTAAATATATTTTATATTCACGTAAGAACTTTGTTTGAAAATAAAAAAAAGAAACGATTTCTCTCTTAAGCGCTCTTTATAAAAAATAACCCGTAAAGTCGATAAAAAATGTATTGAGAAGTTTCGCTTCCGATAAATACTATTATATGAAGATGATCTCGTTTCCACAGAGAATATACATATGTTTTTTCCCATAAGGTACTAGCTTAATTTTGACTTTTCTGGCGTAATGGTTCAATGCCGTACAAGTAAACAATTAAGATTTCACTCCCCCCGTTGAGCTAATCAATCTCGACTCTGATCACTTAGTTGAGCATTTTACTTCCCTCTCCAATGCAGTCATCCCAAATGTGAGGGGTAGTTTCATTGCTAATGAAGGAAAACAAGAATAGTAACTCCACGGGTAGTAGAGGGTAACAACAGACCTTATCTCCTAATTACTTCAAATGAGGGGAATAAACTTTCCTCTTCTTCGTCAAAATCATTTTATAAGAGCTTTTTAAGCTTTCCTCTACCCTTTAGATTAGAGAGAATTCTTGAGCCGTAATTCGTAAGCCGTAATCTAAAGGTTAAAATTATCAGTACTCGTACAGTATATTCTGTCTTTGAGACGAAAAGGAAGCCGTAACGATACACTTCCTTTAAAACAAATATTCTTATTATTCCTTGCAATTGAATTGCATACAATTATATGATAATTAATAAGCTAAAATATAATGGAGAGGTAATCCACTCGAGTTTTATCAAATTTTGATATCTCTAAAATCGATAGATAATGTTTCCAAGCAAATATTAACTTCTAATAAATAGAAGACTGAGCATTAAGTCTTATAATTAGCATAAACTCAACTAAATTTGGTTAGCTGCAAGCACATTCATTTACACGGCGACGCATCGATTAAGCCTACAGAAAATATAACTCTCCTCAGCATATTCATTGTAAAGGGGCATTATTAAGTTTCTTCTAAACAACTCAGCCGAAGCAGTATAGCATCGCAAACTACATTTATCTCCGCGGAGCCCTTCAGAATACAGCTTGATTTCAGCGTGTAGCTATTAGCTTAACGCCATCGTAGAATTCTCTTAGGACTAGTTGCAGATAATTCCCTACGAAGTTCCACTAAACCATCATCAATTTAAGGAGACGTACTATTACGTGCTGGGGGGCGAGGACCGAAGAATTCCAGGAAAGCTTTGCCAGCATCAGATTCTCCTGATGGCCATCATTTAAACTCGCCGAGTAATCCATAACCGGAGATCATCGTAGGAGCATCAGTCAACCCTTATTGAGGTAGATGACTTGAGGAACAAAATTATGTTTCAAACAGTCCGCCTCCGCGCCTAGGTGAGTCCGCATGGATACTTGATATCAAATTTAACAGGAATGTAACAACGGCTCATTTGAATAAAGCTGGGTTACTGTATCATGTGGATCTTTCTAAGACAGAGCAGTGGTAGGGTGAGTTTCTTTGGAAGAGAGTTTGAATAATTTCGTCGACATGAGGGATTAAATGTTTCATTTATTCTCTCAACACATTTGTTGAATTTAGGTTACATCTCCAGACTTTTATTAAACTGTTTCGGATAATTTAACGTGACAGTCTTTTCACACTTGTAAAAGTGCAGGATTTTTCCTATGGCAATTAAATGGACTTTAATATTTATTATTACAGAGTCCTAATATAGTCATGCTTCTATGTATTTAATCATAAGTATATTGTGATATTTTTAATTATAGGATTTTGTTGTAGGAATGGTATGATTATGAATATGGTATCAATATGAAAAAAAATTCTAAATAAGCATAAAGACAAAGAAATTCAACCTGAAAAAACTGTAGCAAACAAACAAAGAATCCATTTCAGAATACTTACTCAAGGGTTGCATGCTCAGCATGTATTCAAAAAACTTGAGAATTTTTCTGTAAGAAGCTTGACTTTCGTCAAAGGAAGCTTCTTGTAACCCGAAAGATCCCATGAGGAGAAGGAAAAGACAAAGCAAGGGATAATCACATTTTTTTATAAACAAACAAAAACAGTAACACTAATAAGATTTATTTAAAAATAATTTAAAGAAAAATCACCAGCCATCGAGCACAGAATGCCGTCATAAAAACAAAACATTAATTAAAGAAAATGTATTCGACTCACCCTGGCGAAGAAAGAAACCAAATGGCCCTACAAGACTAAACAGAATAATTTTCCCGCTCAAGAAATTCCAAGAAATCCACTATATCCCTAGTTATAGAAAATATAGCAATCGTCAAAAAAATAGACATCCATATTTTGGCGCATCTCTGCGTATTCGATATCCCTGAAGTGTACGCCAAATCCGAGTCGTGGATCAAGCGTCATCCCACTGGTGCGATGTGGAAGTTTGGAGAGTGGGTGCCAGTTCAGGTGCCGCCCTCGTCATCTGAACAAAATTATGAGGTCTGATCCAAAACAGCCCTCGTGTTGCTTCAAAACGAAGCGTCAATAAAACTAAAACAAACTCGATTTCCCTCCAAAAAATAGTGGGGAATTATGTGTTACTGTTTGTATGTCAACACAATCACTCAAAAATGCTGCTAGACAAATTAAACTTCTTTATATGGTCTTAACAACAAAATGGTAGATTTGCAGCAAATACTGGATGAAATTCATTTAATGGACGCTTGTCTGTCCGTCTGTGTGTGTGCAAAATTACACAAAAACGTAATGAACTAGATGGATGACATTTGGGATATGATTTTATGACCAGAATTGTAGGTGGGTGTTAAATTTTCGATGAAATCCGTTATTGTAATGGCTGTATGTTGACACATCTGTTCGAGCGTATGTGAACGAGATAACTTAAAAACGCAAAAAAACTAGATGCATAAATTTTAATATGTAATATTTGCACCAAAGTTATAAATCGATGTTAAAGTTAAATCATTCGGACTGATTCAGTCAACTAGTTGTTGTGGAAAAAGGCAAGGAGTCATTTCCGAAATTTCTTTAAATTTAAATGGAATTCACGAATTTTAATAAATTTTGCTACGAAATCAAGCTTAAAAAGCTGAAATATACTTTACAGGACTTTATTTTCTTATTTTGGAAATTACAGAATTTTGTTCTATTACTGAAATAGACTTGGTCATTTTTGATAAATTTTGTTGTCTGGATGTTTCCGTATATATGCATGACGCTAATGGGGGATGGAGGGGGATGTCCATGTTTCGTTCACCAGATTTAAAAAACTCCGCGAAAGGAAATAAAATTTTGCTGATTCAGCTTAACCCGTCAGCACACGCACGGGGTCTTTTTGACCCCAATCTTTCTCTTTTGTCAAGAAATTGTAGGAATTTCTAAAAACTTGTCCTTGTTACTTCTTGCACCCTCATGGGGGAACTAGAAGGAGAATGTAAGAGCAGCAGAAACTGGGGTTTCTCACTTTTTACTGAGGGGTTGGGGTCAAACTGACCCCAGCGTGTGCTAGCGTTTCAGACTCATTTAACGTTACGGCTATGACAGCGTACAAACGTGCACAGCGGAGAAAAAAAGAATACAGAAAAGATATGGAAAAAGGAGTCAAGTTCAACTTTCCGTTTTCTTATTAAAAATCGCTTTTATATCTTAAATACATGTTATTTGTACGGAAAAATATTCTTATACTTTGACCATATTTTATTTTTGCACAAATAGCCAATAAAATAAGGAGTAAGTGTCCAACAACTTGGGGTCAAAACGACCCCACGCTTGTGCTAATATTCCAAAAATGGTACGTGTGCTGAAGGGTTAAGTTGACAAATATGACGGTGAGGAGACAAAACATGCCACGTACAGATTGCCTCCTACCACCTTTTACTCTACTAATGTACGGTATCAAATTTAACAGGAATGTGACAACATTTCATTTAAATAAGATTGGGTTACTAAATTTTGTAGATCTGTAACAGAGAGAGAGGAGGCATTGTGAATTTCTGTACAAGAATTTGAATAATTTCTTCCGCAAGACGCTTAAATATCCTTCATAATGAGGGAGGCAAGAATACTATGCACCGGATGTCATTTACCATTGTGACTCCAACGCTACTCGGTATCGAATTCAGCAGGAATGTAACAGCGTCTCATTTGAAAAAGGAGGGATAACTAACTTATATGGATCTCTCTCAGAAAGAGGAGTGGTATTGTGAATTTATGTACAAATCATTTGTAATGATTCCTCTGACAAGACATTTAATGTCTCATTCATTCTCTTGAAATATTCCCCTACTTAATGGAGGCCTTCAATTGAATTGTTCTAAATTTATTCGAAGCACTTCACACGGTAGTTTCCCATTTTTCTCTTAAAGATTTAATAAGTTAGTGGTAAGAGAAAATGGTATTTTTAAGATTTAACCCATTATATACCGCTAAAAAAATATTATATTCTTTTGTTTCAAATGTCCTGTTTTTTTGTATCTTTTTACAGAAGTTGTATTGTTATTTTTTTTCTTTTTTTTGCTCTGGCTTTTTGAATGAAGTTTCACGCATACCCAACCAACCGACAGGGAGCCGTCCTGGCTCCGAGTTCGGGGGTATGCTGTGGTGTTATGTCCCTTTTTTTGGACGCTTTTTTTTTTCTTTACATTTTCACCTAAACAGTGCAATTTTTAGCTTTGATTGTCACGTCTGAATGTTGAGCTGACTGCTATAAAAAGGCACAAATCCAATAAAAATAATTTTTCTAACTAAAAAGATAATTAATTATAATTAAAAGATAATTAATCAGTTTAATTAAAAAATTTCAGGAATAAAGATTTTTTTCATATTTCCTTCATGTAATCATATTAATGTAATTTTTTTTTTGAAAAAGTGAAATAATAGTGTTTTGGCATATAATGGGTTAAAACATTCGTTAAAATTTAAAGTTTTCAATAGACTCTAGGAATATCAATAGGTAAATAGTCCAGGTACTCACTTGGATGAGCCACATGGATACATGATATCAAATTTAACAGGGATTTAACCATATCTTATCTGAATAAAGATGGGTTCTATATCCTGTAGATATTTCTCAGACGAAAGAGTAGTGTTGCGCGTTTTTTTATTAAAGAATTTGAGTAATTTCTTTGGAAAAAGGTTCGAAATGTTACGTTTATTCTCTTGAAATTCTGCATATCCTCATGTTAACTTAAAACTTATATCTTATGATTTTCGCTAAACTGCTTCAATCTATTTTTACATAAAAATTTTTCAAAGATTTTAAACTATGCTCATTGGTTTTAAAATTTAAATGAACTTTAGCTACAAATTTAACGATTATAAAAAGAAAATATTACCTATTAATGGTAATAAATAGCAAATATTATTAAGTCCATTTTAAATGGCTTCATTGAATCTCACATGCTTGATCTTCAATACTTTTAAACTACTGGATTTCGGTACTGCTATAAATAGACATAAAATATTATAAAAATTTATTATTAAGTCAAGTTTGAATTCCGTCACATGTTTATCCTTTCATATTTTTTAATTTATATGATTTTGTTGATAATAGCAAATTTTAACAAGTCTTGTATTTAACCACAAGTCCAATTATCTTGAAATTATTTCACATGCAAATCATTTCATATTTTTCAAAGTGTGGCATTTTGTTGCTTATTTTAAATGGATTACACAAGTTTCAACAAATGCTGTTTACTTCATTTCCATACTCAGCTTTTAACTTCATTTTCTGTTCACCTATTATCCTGGACGGTAACAAATGTTATCAAATAGAATCCCTTGCATTTTGGCTATCTTTTCTGTGCTTTTTCTGGTGCTTACCCAGTTCGTATTTATTTTAAACTAGGCAAACTTCCATATCACATAATATTTCCTTAGAGAGCAGAAGTGCTTTAAAATACAACTGAAAAAACTAGCGTTAGATTTATCATACAAATTGAAAAGCACTTCAGCAGTTTAAAACCTTTAAAAAAGATCATGTAAGTGTAGTTACAAAGACTTACATTTTGATCAATTATTCTATCTCTAAATCAGACACATTTGCAAAATGTTTTTGTGTGCAAGGGTATTCAGCTAATTCGAAACTGATGGAACCAAGATAAAATTAAATTTATTCAAAATTTCGAATTAAGAGAAACTTGGTACGAAAATATCTGCAGTAAGAGAAAACGACAATTTTTAAGCTAATAATGGCACTGAAGGTTATTTTAAATATTTAACATTTTTAATAAATAATACATGATTAATAAATAAGCATAAATAGTTTAAATAAATGAAGAAAGAATATTGATTATGATTAAAAATGAGTTGTTTTTAAAATAATTTCAATAAATAATTGCATAACTTTAATCAGCGAACAGTATACAACACTTTAAATGCAACATCTATACAATAAATCTTCCACATAAACAGCATAACTCATATTTATCGTGTTCAGAGTTTATTTTTTTAAAGCAGAGTATCTCTAATAAATGTTTATGTCTAATGTCTCTAATGAATGTTTATGTCTAATAATATATAATAATGAATGTTTTATATGCCTAATGTGTAATATAGCTAATAATTTTTTTGATTGAACACATTTTGCAACTGTAAAATCCTCGACTGTTGTAAGAGTTTTAACAATTATTCAACTAACGATCACTGAGGACACAAGGTAGATATGTATTTAACTAACGAAAACAATTCAGAGATAAAAGAAATAATCTTTTTTAATTTTTAGTTTTCACTTTGTATAAATCAAAATAAATTAGAATTATAGATGATATTTTAAAGTTATGTTTATAGGAAATTTAAGGGACCAAAGGAAAAAAATTCTAATTACCAACAAACTTGAATAGCATAGATTCGAATCTGCTGAGTTCCACTGAATACATACCAATCAATTATACGCGATAAAAATAATCGTGCAGGATATTTATAAAACAATTTATTTTAATAAATATTTAGCAATATTTTCAGTCTAAAAAGACAAAAAATATTACAAAAATAATTTATCGTCATGCATCCAATTAATTTGTAGAAGAATATAAGCATTTTATTTTATAAGGAATTTAATAATTTCTGGGTATATACATTCGTTATAAAGGGAATAGAATTGTTTCGTTTATAATAATTATTCAATTTTTTTGAAGATTAATTAAAATAAAAAGTTAATCTTTATTCTTCTTTAATGGTGCAATTCCCGTAATGATCTCTAATAACACTGAAGCTTTAATAAAGTTGGTAAAATTATCTTTTGCAGCGCATTAATTCGAAGAAAAATGCATTAATTATTTGAAACATTGTTCGCATAAGCAGAAATTGCTAAAATTTATCAGTATCAAACAAGGGAAAAGTTCATTATTTTCTATATATTTTTTCTTTGAAGGAAATGTAAATTCATATTATTTGTCCCACTCGATCAGTTCTTTTATTCTTATTTACTCTAATTTTATCTCATTAATGATTAAAAATGCAGTATTAATTATTTTCCATAACATAGAATTTGAGAAATACAGGATGTGATCTTTCATTAGTACATGAAATTTCTTATTACTACTAATTAAAAATATATCATAAGATTTCCGAGTTTGTCAAATTCCTTTAGCCAATATTAGAAACCAATGGAATTTTTCAATTATTAATTATAAAATAATATAAATATTTCCGAAAGTATAATTTTTCAGTTGCTCAGAAAACACCGGCTTATAAGCAATTACCCAGAAAATTTCCTCTGATGAACCATGCTGGGTCTTTAAATGATTTGTTTTTAATCCAGAAAACTAACTGGTTGGTTTGATTTGATTTTCTCTTGTTTTCGACCATTTAAAAATTTTAAATATTTATACAGGGTGTCCAACAAAGGACTCCCTCATTTTAAAATTAAATAACTCGGCAACGGAGATCGATAGAAGAACGAAACCAGTGATATGCTTAGTCTGAAAGCCGTAAAAATCTGATACAAAAGTTTCAAAATTAGTTATAAATGTTGCCGACAGGTGGCGCTGTACGTTGTAATCACAGTTCAGATTTCGAGAAGAAAGCTATAAACTGTCATTTGCAAGTAATCGTTGCAATCACATCACAATCGATTCAAATTAGGCATTTTTCGTGCTTGCCAAGGACAGTTTATAGATTTCTTATCGGATTCTGAATAGCTATTACAACCTGCAGCGCCACCTGTCGGCAACATTTATAACTAATTTTGAAACTTTTGTATCAGATTTTTACGGCTTTCAGACTAAGCATATCACTGGTTTCGTTCTTCTATCGATCTCCGTTGCCGAGTTATTTAATTTTAAAATGAGGGAGTCCTTTGTTGGACACCCTGTATATACTACTAAGAATAAACACACAAATATAAAATTCATAAAATATAAGAAAGAATTAAGCTCATTTTCCTTTGTTTTACTCTTCTGTTTATATATTTCCATAATTTTGTGTTATATGTTTAATATGTTAAATAGTGTATTGTTTTTCAATTATTTGTCTTATACATGTAATCAATCATATTCTTTACATAATTTCTTCTTTTTACATTTTTGTTTTTCATTTCATCGCATTTTTGTGTGTTAATTTTTATTATTATTTTCTCCTGGCGCGTCTTATACTCGAAACAAAATAAGCACTTTTTTGTTGGAAATCCAAATAAAATTGTTCAGTCACTGAATGAAACGTATCTCATTGGTTAATTTCACGACGTAGCTGAAGTTACGGCACTAGTCGAAGTTGATTGGTTGTTACAATCTATATCTATTTTGTTAACTTGTGTTTTTAGAATAAGCAGTGGAATGAATGGCTGTCCGTGAGTGTGTAAGCTTCAAGAAAGCAGCATGTTTCTTTTGTTGTTGTTTCATGTCCCCCTGGCCCAAGATTAGACCAGGTCCATGACACCATGTCGCTCTAACAACTCCACAAGTCCTTTGCCCTCCCCACTCCACAGCTGCCTCGTAGAGGCGCCAATGCAGTCAATGATATGGGCAGGAGAAGCAGGACAGGAACAAGGGCAAGAAGAAAAAGTCTTTTCCCTATCGATGAATTTTAAGCTTTTAATGTGTCCACTACGCAACCTGGCCAATGCAGTCTGAGCGGATCTTGTGCCTACGTAGCATGTTTCTTTTAAGTAACTGTATTAAAACTATTTTTTATTTTAAACTAATTGCCTGGTATCTGCGTTAACTCTGCAACATTACATTCACGACATGCCAACATTTTTCCTTTGGTTTTACTCTTTTATTTATATTTCTATATTTTGAATTCGGTTATTTTATGTTTTCAGATTGTTGATATTGTCATTGTCGTTTCAATATGGCTTTATCGTTGGAAAAACCGCAAACTTCAGCGTGGTTTATCAAATATAAGCTTATAACACATGCACAGCTTAACCTATTTACTGCCAGCAAAATTTATAGCACAGCCAGATTCTACGAATATACCATGACATAACTCGTAATTGGCGTGAATAGGTTAAACTTCGGGGTATATATAACCAAAATCTTCCTGAAGACCGACACATAATTAAATCGAATAACAGCGGCTTTCGAGGCTTTTGATTCCCCAATGCCTCATAGAACTTAAACTTTTACCGACTCGATGTACTGCATGCGACAAATAGTGCAGAAGTAGAATTAACTAAAAAAATTTCAAAAAGAACTTTGATACTTTCATCACTGAATAAAAAAAGCCACAAATGCATGTCTTTACGCGTTATTTTGAATATTTTTTAATGTGAAAAGAATTTTTGGACACCTTGTATTTACACGTTAGCGGCCAATGAAAACCGCCTATCACCCTAGAATTTTTCATATTTTATAGAGAAGGCAATCATTTAAAGAATGGCACGATAACGAAAACGATATAATTGAATCTCGCGTTCCTATTATAAACCGATCAAAATAGCCTTCATTTCAATAGTATTATTTGTCCAATTTAAATTTATAATGCATACTCATGAAAAATGTAAGTGATACTTTTTCATTAGATATACTATTTTATACTATCCTTTCGTTGCGTATATAAAAAAACTGTTTAAATTTGATTTAAGAAGAGCGTAATACTAAAACTACATTCAATGGAAATAGAAGTGATTCTAGATTCTGTCTATGAGCTTCTAAATAAGCAATATCTTACTTATTTAGGAGGGCAATGGCAGATATCTGAGTTTTCAAAACGAGAATTTATTCTTCAAATTTACAAGTCCAGTTTGTTGCACGGGATAAATTTATCTTTCACCGAAAAAGGATTAAAAACACTAAATATGATTCTGTCTATGAGCTTCTAAATAATCAATATCTTACTTATTTAGGAGGGCAATGGCAGATATCTGGGTTTCCAAAATGAAAATTTATTCTTAAAATTTACAATTCTAGTTTGTTGCGCGGGATGAATTTATCTTTCACAGAAAAAGGATTAAAAACACTAAATATGAATATATCTGAAATAAGGGTTCTACTAATATATTTAGCTTTAAAACAAGGACAAGGGTTCGACTAATGTATTCAGCTTTAATATATAATTTATCACATGCATTATATTATCAGTGAAAAATTCGTGTCGTACTTAACAATAAACAACTTAACTTTTAAATCAACAAGAAGCAAAAGCATTAATGATGAAATGGATGTATTTGCTTTCTCCGCATCAGCCTCGTTTCGGATGCAGTCTTCATTCCCTGACAGACTGTTTCGATACTGTCGTAAATTTAATAGCATAACATTTAGCTTTAAAATAGAAATAAGATTCAACTTATGCATTTAGCTTTAAAATGGAAATAAAGGTCCATCTAATGTATCCAGCATTAAAATATAATTTATCACATGTATCACATTAAAATATAATTTATCTTAGTGAAAAATTCATGTTGTAATTTAAAATGATTCTCTTTTTGCCATTTTAATCAACAAGAAACCAAAGCATTAATGATGAAATACATGCATTAAACTTTCTCCGCATCAGTCTCGTTTCGGATGCAGTCTTCGTTCCCTGACAGACTGTTTCTACGCTCGTGAATTCAATAAAACTGTGCTAGCCGTTTCGTGAGGTATTTCGAAATTTACGTTGTCTCATTCTCGGACGAACAAATCCCTTATTTCTTTGGTTAGCACCCATTTATCAGAAGCCATGTAATCAAACCTTCCGAAAATACCCAACAAACCTCCTCCCAATCAGCCAACTAGACAGCGGAGCCGATTGCAATTAGGCTGATTTAGACTTCGGCGAATAAGATGAGTCCTTTCGAATGTACTTTTGCTCCGACCACACAAAACCAGGATAAAGTATTCGATGAACAGATCTGTAGACCTCCATTCTTAGGCCATATATCCATTAGGAGACAAAAGCTAAGAATCGAGGCAAAGTAAATATTTGTTGGTCTCGCATATAAAGAAAAATACGCATAATAGGTGTTTGGATCGTTGGCGAAAACTTTATGAAGTAAAGAAGATTGAAAATTATCATTCTCAGTCAAAAACCGACATAGTGAGCCTTAGCTGTAGTAATATCAATGCTATAGTCAAGTTTTCTACTCCACCACTCAAGTATATAAGAAACCATATGCATAGAAATTCACATACAAAGAAAAGACGTGTAATAGGCATTTTGATTGTTGGTGAAAAGATTTATGAAAAGCAAGTGTTGAAACATTTGCTTTTTTACTCAAAACCCGTCCCTTTGTTATAGTGATATGCTAGTAATAGCATATTTTTTCTAAAGATTTCTGTTGAAATCCTGTTCATCCAATTGTATTTTGCATAATAGGTGCATTATTGTCAATCTAGTATGTCAAGCTTGAAATTAGTTTATTTGCCTGTTTTATTACTTTTTGTCTAGGGCTTCACGCCTTCTGCTTATGATTATGTTTTCTATAAAATTGCACCTCTAAAAAGTTTTTTTATTCACCTCTTTCTTTCAAAAACTTTTGAAATCTAGAGTATAAATTCATGTAAAGAAATAACCCAAATATGAAGTATTAATTAATTATAAATGAAAGAATTTCATATAAAATATTTGTTTGATAATGAAATATTTTCATTGACATTTCTCATTTATATATTTTGTTAATAATAATGAGGAATACGCACTATTATGCAATGGTACGCAAATGGTTTGGTACCCAAAAATAAGGTGAAATGCAGATGTTGTGCAACCCTATTGGGGATATTGATCCATAGCTTAATAATCCATGTTATGAACGATCTAAATATTTGTGATTTTGTGTGTGTTCCTGTGACTGTTTATACTCTCCACAGAAAATAAAATTATTTATTATTTTATTAATAATCATTTTATAATTCTTCAGATTCATTTACTCAAACTATAACTTATTCTTTTTTTATTATATCTATTATTATTTTTCATGAAATTCAGTAGGCATTATGCTTTTATTCTAGAAAAATGAAGGGCTGTTTCTGTTCAATAATTTTTGGCGGCCATATTTATTTGAACAGCTATCTGAGATAAATATTTTTAAGAAAACCATTTCTTTTTAATAAAAGCTAAAAACTATCATGTTACTATCAGCACTATCATCTGCTCATATAAAAATATAGAACTTTATTTAAATTTCAACTGGTGTTAAAATCATTAAACGTCTAAGAATTTGAAGAAACTTCGGTAAATTATAAGTTGCACCCTCATATACTGAAAGCATAAATGAATTAGAATCCTTTTTTTAAAATATTTCTCATAACTCGTGAATGATTTATGCCCATTTACATATTAGTTCGTTAAACATCACTTACGTCATAAAGTCAAAAACATCTAACCATCTTTTGAAAGATATTGTCATGCATATTCCATGTTTACTATGAATCACTGGTTTAATATAAAATTGTATATTATTATATTCATAATAATATATTGTTTTATAAATATTAAACCAATTAACAACTGCTTTGGGGATTCACTATAATGAGATTCGGTTAGTATTCATAAAGCTTCATTTTCCCCCAAGGTTGATTATTATTATATGTACCCTCATTTTTGATCCCATAGTCAAAGTAAATATCCTGAATTAGTGAGTGTATTCCTTTCATTTTCATTTGCAGTAGTTTCTACTATTGTTAGTTAAATTTATCCTCTCGTGCAAAATTCTGCCTCTAGTAAAGGATAACATAAAATATTAAGTCGGTTAAAGTCTATAGCTACATTTTACAGATCTTTTGCTGATATATAGGATATCTTAGTAAAGCCTTAAGAATATACTCGTAGTAAAAAGTATTAGCTCTATTATAATTTGCATTAGTCTAGAAAGATCGATGTACTTCAGGACAATATTTATATTTTGATTTTACCATTTGCTGAAAAATATTTTTTACCAAAGGAAAAAAATATATATATATATCATGTTCATGAAACTCTTAAAATGAATCGGATGTATTTTGATAATTAAAGCTTATAAATTTGAAAGGTAATAAACTTAATTAAAAAGAGTTTTTAAAATCATGCTTTTATTATTGTAAAATAAGCAGATTTTTAACAATTTATTTATTTTCTACATTTAAGTTTTAAATTAAAATTTATTATTATAAATATTATGGAATCCTGTAATCACTTCTTTTTGAATTCACTACCAGGTGGCGCCACAGGTATGTAAACAAAATTTAATTATATTAATCGATTAACAGACAATTAAGCTCCGAAAATATTACAATTGTGTGCTGTCATCGAAAATACACAATTGTGCAAAATTTCAAAGCTCTGTCACATCAGAAAGTGAGTGAAAAATCTTTTACAAAATCAAATCTTTTCAAACGCGAAACAAGTCAAGTTAAATAAAAGTGCTTAAAAATAAATCAAATTTTGAAACTCCCTTCCATAAATGAGTTTCCATGAACAGATACAACACCTATCACCTATAGATATAAAATAAATTGTAATTTGATTAATCTGTTCATTAATTTTAAAATTTTAATATTCATGTATTTTGGGAAAATAAAAAAAAATTATAAAAAAAAGCATAAATATATTTTCTGTTTTATGCACTAAGCACTGTTTCTGTTTTATGTTAAAAGCACTTGCAGGAGCTTTGCAAATTTTTTAAATCCTATAAAATTTACCTATAGCACATAAAGGATCTATTTTAAGAAATAAACTAATTAATTATCTTTCTTTGAATGGGAGATGTTTTGAAATCCCTTAGGTAACTAGAAGTACATAAACTTTTAGTACATAAAATAAAATCAGATAGAGACACAAAACTTATCAGGAATGTTACATATGTTACTAATTTTAATCATTAATGATTAAAATTAATGATTAATCTGAGATAATATCCTAAAACATTTTGCCTTCATATTTATTTCATCACAATTTTTGTGAAATCTGTAAACCAAGCTCTCCGAGATATTGCTTTTCTTACATTAAGCAATATATCAAGTATGCTAATTGGTTATGGTTGTTAGGTTTTCCATCTTTTCTCAGCATGTTTTAATCCGGATAACATGCCCTAAAATGTGCCGCGTCATTTTAATGTTGAAATGAAATGTATATTTTTCAAGAGGAATAAGCAAGTGAAGATAGTGCCAACAACATTTAATTAGAGGTTACATTACGTGGTCAGTTATTTGCCTCCATTAGGAACATTTATGTGGACAATGAACAGAAGAGGGCGAAGGTCACTAACAGAAGATGGGTTAAATATCTACCACAATCTGAAGTTTAAAATTACGTTGTTAGGAGAACCATGAATATAAAATGATGCAAGATTCAATTGAAATCATATTCCCGGCGAACAAGCTGGTAGCCGAAGGAGGCTAGTTAATAATAAAAGCGAATGTGTGTGTGGTCAGAGGGTAGCCCGCTGGACAAAGAGTTACCACATTTGGCATGAATACTTTGTAGGATGAGAATGTACACCTCGGAGTGATTTTCTTTTTGAAATTTCAATTATATTTTAATTCACTAAATATCAAGAGAAATTTGGGCATTTTTTCGGAAATAATTTTGTACTAAAATAATTTTGTACAAAAGTGAATTTACATCATATATATATATTAAACATAATCTGAAGCATTACATTTCATGGTTGTGATGAAATTTAGACCATTAAAAAATCCTCTACTTACTTCGTAAAATAAATTTCGTTTTAAATTGGCTATATTTTCTAGTAAAATGTTTAGCAGTAAAACGAATTGTCCTGAAACAAGCAATTACTTTCAAAACAAACGCCATCCAAATGTAATCCAAGTAAAAAAGAAAACAAAATTAAACTTCTAAATTGTTACATCTCCACTTCAAAGCAATAGTTTAAAGAACTAAGTCATTTACGATTATTGATTATTAAATATGCCGAAACACTCAATATTTTGTGTCAAACAATAGTAAAAGTTATTTAAAATACCATTTGATAAAAGAAAAAATCTTACATAGCTTGATTCCTAATTCTTAATAATTTGCAATATCACATTTCATGGTTGTACTGAAATTCAGACATTCAAACCCAAATGCAAAAAATAAACCTTCTACTTATTTCATAAAATAAATTTAGTTCTAAATTGGCTATATTTTCTCATAATATGTTTCGCAGTAAAATAAATGGGCCTTAAACAAGCATTTACTTACAAAACAAACACCATCAAAATGGAATCCAAATGATATAGAAAACAAAATTGGACTTCTAAATTGTTACATCTCCACTTCAAAGCAATAGGTTAAAGCGTTAAGTCATTTGCGATTATTGAATATGCCGAAACACTCAATATTTTGTGCCGAACATTAGTAAAAGTTATTTAAAATACCACTTCGCAAGAGAAAAAAAATGACTACATTTTCTATCTTTATGATTCGCTGCCATAGGATTTCAATCAAATTTGCATAACGTAAGGTTCGAGATTCTCCCAAATATCCTCAATTTCGTCGGTATGAGGTTGAAATGCTCCGAAAAGTACTTGCATTATGCAGTTCATTTGTTGAAACGATGGTGGAAGTTGAATTTGTTGCGTGGTGTGCAATATGCGAAGGTCATTATTGTTTGAAAAAAATAGATTTCTTTTTCCGTGAATTCTCATATTTAGTAAAGCGAAAAAGAAGAAAAAATTAAAGAAAATAACGGTAAAAACTACTGCCTTTCGTTACTTTGAAATCAATGATGTAGCGAGTAGTGGGGCCATGGAGTCGCGTAGTATGAATTTGAATGCATGATTTTTTTAACGAAAATTTTTCCTAGATAGATTATTCTTTCCTCACCAGTCAGACTCCTGTATGGGTCGATACTAATGTTTTTCCCGAAACAAAAAATTGACTTAGGAGTGGATGCTGGAGACAAAACAACTCAGCTGCAGTCTACATAAAAAGAGTTGTGCTACATATATCTGACGGCAACCAGGTTAGCAGAAAGGGAAAAAATTCCCGTCCCGTCTGTTATTAAAAAAACATTTGGAAGACATTTGTTTGTTAAAGAACGAAAAAAATAATAAAATATGAAATAAATAAATAAAAAAACAGGAAGGCATCCAGGTATGTTCGCTGAATAAACATTTCGAGCAAAAAGAGAGATTACTTTCGCAGCAACTAGCTGCCATCCTTTGTGTTGTTTCCAGTTCTATACTAATTTGCATAAATTCCTCCAGGCATAATGTGTTTCGAATTACTACATTTAATTTTTGTAGCGAATGTGCTCAGACATGCTTGCTTTCTTGATTTGATATTTGTAATTACCGTTGATTTTTATATGCATTAAAGAAACTGGAAAATTCAATTAATTTCCAGAGAATCTCCGTGTCGAAAAAATCTCCCAGCGCAAAGAATTGTTTTAAAGAATCGACAAATAGAAAGTGTTGTTGGTTGGTAATAAAATTCAATCCCATGAGTGCACTTGATTTATCATCTCGTACTAATGTACTTCCAAGGATTAATTACAAGTCTGATGATGTTCATTCATAAAAAAAGAAGGTTTTCTTTGATTTGAACAACAATCCCTCCTTTTGATCATGTATTTTATGGCTTCATCTTATTGAATAAGATGAATGATTTGCATGATTTATTCGAGTTTTAAACTTATTAAAAAGTATATTAATGAAATAAACTAAAAAGTTATTTCATATTTTTCATTAAATATGATAATTAATCTCTCAAAAAGATGAATAAGTTGGAATAGGATAAAAGGTTTAGAAATAATTAGTACTTGACATAAATCATTGAAACATTTCTGACTTTTACTTTAGTTTGAATTTTAAGAACTCAGTACTCAGCCTTATGTTTGAATTTTTAGGGCTCTATCAGATGAAAGTCAAAATTGCAATCTGAATGACATTCAGATTTATGTTAATATTTGCAATTCCCAATTAAGGGGGCGCTTCAAATATGGAGAACCTGCCGTATAAGTAAGCAAAATTTTGCTTCCCAGTGGAATATATTAATTAGTAATTTTAATATAGAATTGGTGTGGGTCGAGTTATCCCTACCGAAGACGGGTCGCACCTCTGCCTGAGGGGTCGTCGCATGAGCTTCTCGTAATGGGGGCTATAATGCGACAGCCACAGTGCCTAATTAATTCCCGTGGGTGCCGGATCATTCATGTTTTTCCCTCACGCTACGGCTGGACGGGCGTAATTCGTTTATGGTTAGGTTATTATTTTAGGAATTCAATTATATATTTTAATAGACTGTATAAAATTTCTACTACCTGAATTTTTTAAAAAAAGAACAATTTAATTCTGAAATATTATTTCTTCCAACTAGGAATTATATTGTAGTTCCAAGCATAAAATATAAGAACGCACTAAAATAAAGTTTAATTTTAAAATTATTGAGACTGGCAGTTAAGAAATTAAACACAACTCAGATTTAGAAATAGTAAAGAGTATTAAAGTGTAGGCGAGAGTAAGCTAGTGATGGCTTCTAAAGCTTTCCTGACTATTCGCCACTTTTACGCGGAAAAATTTTTCATGAACCCTTTTCCTCAATACAAATCTTACCTACACCGCAAGGTTTAAAAATTGATAAAAATTAAGCTTTAATTCACAGTAATTAAAAGAGTATTCAATTCAAAATAGTTACTGAAGAAATTTTAATCAATCATTTTAACTTAGGATGATTTTCATAACTATTTTTGCTTTAAATGTTTCAGAATCTGTGAGAGGACAATTTGCAGGCCTAATATTTTTTTACGGGACCCAGCATTTAAAGAAGTCCTACAGTTGAGTATTTAGCTTATTTCTTTTGGGATACTTTAATATGCAACAATATTTTTAATTGATGTAAACATTACACAAAATTTTACCTGACAAGACTTTTCAATAAATGAAAAGTGCTCTATTTTATAATAAAAACAAATTTCTCATTATTTCATCTTTTTGTAATAGATATTAATTTTGCTGATAATTGAATTCACTGTCACACTTTGCTTCTTCTTGAATTTTATTCGCGGTCTTAGAAATTAAATATTTGTTTGGGGAGAAGTATTTGTTTCTGAATTATGCAATTTTCTTGCGATTCTCATTTTAATAATAAGAGCTATATATGAGATATGAATTATATATGAGAGTCTTTTTATATGGAATCTTTAGAATTAAAGTGATCCACGTCCATGTTTCGCTCATTTTGCACTAACTATTCCACAGTTGTATAGAAATGTTATGTTTTCTGTGTAACAAGAATTCAAGTCCAAAGTTCTATTTGTATCCACAAAACAGTGCGAGCAATTAGAGATCCACTGTTATTTTAAATTCATTTAATGAACTTTGATATCTGTTTTCTCAGAAGTGAATCCCATGGTCTTGGTTCACTTTTAACTCTAAATCCTCCATATGTCTATAATATTACCTTTTGTAAACAAAAAGGAAGTTCTCTTATCATATTGTTAACATTTGAAGTATGAAAAAGCACTTTCTTAAAATAAATTTTTTTCAAATATCTATAATTAAACATATTTTATATGAAATTATTCAGCGTTTGTTTCTTATCCGATGGCAAAAATGCCCTAGGAAGTATCTTAAAATTGTTATTGGAAGTTCTTATTTTCTTAAAGTAATTTTTAAAAAATTCTGTTACATAGCCAGAAAGACACTGGTGTGTTTCTTTTTTTTCAAAAAAACCTTTTAATGCCGAAAGAAAAAAAACAATTTTAAAATCAAAGTCACTCTCACATAGAAATCGTTCACTTCTTTAATGCTCAGTGAGCATTAATGAACTCATAATTGTGGATTCTTACTTTTTTAATTTTAAAACATTCCAGTTTCGAAGATTATTAAATGTGACAGCTGAAATTAGTTTCTGGAGAAGAATTTTTTCTGAGTCTTCTCATTCGAATTGAAAAAGGGACCTTTTAGAATTATACACATAATAATGACCGAGATGGTATTAATGGGCTGGAAAAATATCTTCTTTATTACTTTTTATCTGCCGTTTAGATAACGAAAACAATGTTAATAAGATGGAAAAAATGCATTACTTTTCAATTATTTTGATTTCTTTATGTTTTTGTTTCATTGATTAATTCCGAAAAAAATTCAGTTTCGTTCATGTTAATTTGTTAATCAAAAGATAACAATTAAAATTAAACCAGAATCATTTACACTAATGGAATTTCTAGCAACTCTAACTATAAATCATTATTTTAATTGCCGAGATAATTTAGATATCGCAATTAATTTTATGCGCTTTGAAAAATCTGTAACAGTCATTGTTCCGAAAGTACAAAATTTTCTAACTGAAATATTTCTAGCCAAGTTTAAAGTGGAAACTATAAAGATTCGACATATTAGAATAGTATGAATACAAAATAACTGCGTATCAGGCTTCTAATTAATGAGAACACAAAAGTGAAAGCTGCTCGTAAAATATTTGAGTAACTCATTGGAAGAGAGTATGAAAAGATTGATTAGTTGGTCTTTGGGTAGATGAATGACAATCATTCAAATAATTTTGATAAGTGTTTGATTAATTCATGTAGATCAATGAAAATTTTTGAGTTATTGCATTATGAGAATTTTGTGCACAGATACTATATTAAAGGGTACAATATTCTCTCCTTTTATACTTTGGATATGAGAAAGTAATAAATTTAATAAAAGCAATTCAAAAATCACGCTTTTATTACTATACAACTAAAAAGCATATTTTTTTAATTTTAATTATTATTATATATATAACATAGTTTGTTATACATATATTGTTATATGTCATAACACTATGTTCACAAGAAAAATACAAACACATCAATAATCCCTTGGAAAACATTTTTTTCAATTTTTTACTAAACTATATCTAATTTTAATCTAATAATTAAAATTACTAAATAAATGCCAAAAGAACCTATTGAAAATGTGAACCTATCATATGAACTCTGTAAGAATTAAGACTATAAATATAATCGAAAAAGTCAATCCAGGATATGGAGTTTTCAAAAATCGTAAAATGATAGAGAGTATAAATTGTAGAATGATAGAGTAAAAATCGTAAAATCAAAAACACAATTAAAGCATAATAACGTTTTTTTCCGGGCATGGAGTTCTACTACAGCGCTTTTGGAACTGCAGCTTTTAGTGCATTCAATGCGTATGTGATATATTTTTTCCATCTGATACTATATATATATTACTGTAACTGTGAAAGACCGAAACTGGAGAATGTCGACTTTCACCGGTAAAGTCGACATTCTCAAATTGAATGTTCACATTCCGGTGAAAATCATTCTCCAGATTTCGAGTCTTTCACGGTAACATATATATACTGATATATATATATATATCAAAACAAACTAAAAACACCAAGACAAAAAACTCAAAAACAGTCAAGACAAAATGGCAAAATAGACAAAAACCAAAATAAAATTGAAAAATATCATAGCGAGCCGCTCGTCAGAAGGGATATAATATATATATTAATTAATATATATATAAGATCAGGCTTTAAAAGGCGAAATGTAGTCCGGTCATGGAAGAGAACAATATATGGCTTAATCTTCTTTTTAAGGCATTTAGGATATTCTTATTTCCTTCATAGGTAAGTATGACAGTATTCAGAAGGTTACCCCGAGCGGTGTTTGTTTAACTTATCTGGCGTGAAAAGGAGATATGAATGCGAGAACAAGTACACCAGAGTGAATTTCCCTAGAAACCCTTGACTTGAAAAGAAGTTTAAGTTTATTGCGATGAAGTAGAAATAATTAAATGAGGTGTTTTAAAAGTGATTTAAGAATTAAAGTTGTAAAATAATATCATATATATATTATTATGTGTGTTGTAAAGTATATAGTGGCGTGTGTGTGTGATATGACATGTGTTGTTATATTGTGTAGTAGTGCGTTGGTTTGTGTGTGTGTGTTATTGTGTGTATGGTTGTGTTTGTGTGTGTGTGTAATAATCTACTTAATTTACTTAAATTCTAATATATATTTTAAAACCTTAGTACTATAATTAATGTATTCAAAATCCTTTTCTTAAACTCCAGTTTCGTTTTATCGCTCTGAGGTATATTAAACCGCGCTGTTTAGCATATTTTTATAACTAAGAGAATATTCTAATCTTCCACGCGCTCACAATCGCGAAATCAGGACTTATTGCAGCCATGCTTTTCCATAAAACACTACGTAATTTACTAAAATAGTGTATTACCTTCACTTTGATCACGTATATGTGTAAATCTACCTGAGGAAATGCGGGATTTTCTGTTCGCTTTTACTGACTACAACCAGAATTACCTTTCAGCTATATATATATATATATATATATATATATAATATATATATATATATATATATATATAAACCATAATATAACTTGTTATATATGAAAATACAAAACAAAGTAAGCAAGAATATCAAAATGCAATTAACTACAAGTTCATTAATTAAACAAAATAACCAAATCTAAAATAAAATCTAAAAAATTGAAAATACTATAGATACTAAAGAGCAAAGATAAGTTTAAACATTTAGATGTTAGATGTAAAATGAACTCTGCTGCATCAAAACTATTGAAAAAGGCGATCCAAGTATATGGAATTTCAACAATAAAATTAGTAGCTCTGTTTGGAAGAGCAGAATGAGAGTAATTATATGTATATATGTAATAAATTAACACGTTCCTAATTTTAAAAAACGCTACCCAAAATTTAATCCAAAATTATTTATACTTAAACTCTAAAACACAATTAACTGTCACTTCAACGGTACTGAAATCCAGTTTCAACCGGTCGACGTCAGGGAATTCCCTCTTTCCGATACTACTTAATCTCGCTGCGTGGTAAACTCCTCTTTTAAAATCATGCCTTCGTACCAGACGCCTGTTTTCGTGGCTTTTCTTCGTCGCCGGTGACCGCGTTCGCTCTATTTACTTTAACAATGGCTGATATTTTCCGAATTTTTAAAATTACCTGAAACCATGATTAAGAAGTACGATAGAATAAAATAAACTCATCTTCACTGCTCAAAGACTGCCTGCAGATATATATATATATATATATATATATATATATATATAATATATATATATATATATATGGACTGTTGAAACTTTCTTTAGTTAATATTAGAGAAATAATTCGGAAAGAACATAGACTTTGAGCGCATTACGCCTAAATTAGCCCACTATTTATTTTACCATAACTATTTATCAATATGAATTTACTGGCACCATCTATCAAATTTTAATATCATTTAATATAATTTAAATTATAATAATTTTTAATATCATACGAAATATCTATAATAATTTCAAACACATTAAATAAGTAATCACCTTTTAGAAGCTAAACCTAAGAAATGAACGGCAAAGAAAGAAGACCGAATTTCAATTTAGATGAATACATTGCATATAAAACACAGCAATTCTCATTCCACTGAGAAAACATCAAAGACTCGAGCAATCTAATTAATTGCTTGAGAATCACAAAACGGAAATTGAAACAGCCTTAGCTTGCAAGAGTTTCTAACTTTATGTTAAAACCTTGTATTGGGAAAGACTTAAGTTATTTATACATTCCTTTTCATCAGTAGATTGGTTAGTGCAATTATAAAAAGTTCGCAGCATTTTCAAATTTATTCAATTAGAATTGAACTGCATTTGTTTTTGTAAATGAATACTTTTTTCCTAAGTTTAGGCTGACTTCAATCGTTTAATTTAACATTTGCTGCAATTACACGCGTTCTTTATTCAAATTTTATTTTCATACTCTCTATATATTTTGCATAATGGCTGACGAAATAAATTGAACCATGTTTGAATAATCCTACGCTAAAATGTATTCCGGAAAAGCCTTATAAAAGGAATTGAAGGAATTGTTTCTTGAACAGCCATGATTAAATTTAGTCTTTGTCGACGAATTGTGCAAATAAATAAATACACGGATTAAAAGGATACTTGAAATTCTCAATAAACAGCCGTACGAACAGAATTTCTATCATACTGAGTTTGTTTAAATTAGGAAATGCAGAAAGAATCGCATTGTCTTTAATTGGAATGAAACAAATTAAAAATTTGTTTATTGTCCTCGTTCGCTGAATCGCTGAATTTTTTCAAAACTTTTACTTCCTCTTTATTCCTACATTCATTAAAATGTATTTCGTGCACTCAAAAGTCATCCAGAAGAAGCTCCAGGGACTATGAAAAAACGCAGAAGGAATACTACAATTGTTAACGAATGCGATATAAATAGCCAATTTATTTGGAAGTGAAAAGAGAAAAGTTTTGCAATAATGATTATGTCCATCTTATATAGAAGATATATTCGACGCATGAAAACTAGTTTTACGTTTGAAGAGTCACTTATAAACTAGCTTTGATTTTTAAAGATCTATCGATAGAAATATCTAGACAAGGAAAATAAATAAGATATATGATGAGCAAAACTATTACTGTTATATTGTTATTGATGTTATATATAACTGGTTATCTTTTTATTTAGGAAGAAACTTGAACAAATGGCAACTCAGATTTGATTTCTAATATAAACAATGCATGGTCACGAGCAAATAGCACGAATAAATTCCAGTTTGGTTGCTAACAGAATTATAGAAAGCTCACGTGACCGTCGTGTAGCACCAAGCCTTTTTTATTTTAGGATCCATTGCGCATTCTGCGTAAGTAGATAAGATGTGATATCACAAATCAGAGTAAGATAACGCATGTCACGTACAATGCAAATATTAGTTAACATGCAGTGTTACATTTGTCATGTAACTGTGATTCTCGTGAATTGACCTCATTCTCATTCCCTACTCAGATGAGAGTTATTTTGCACAGATATGAATAGAAGCATCAAATTGCCACGCGTTAATGTCAAACTGTTGATGTATTTGTGCAATTATGTCGCCCTTGTTTAAGAATACGATATAAATAGGCAATTCATTTGAGAGTAATGATTCAATAATCTTTATGCCCATCTTATGTAGAAGATATATCCCCTGGGAAGGGAGGTTACACGAGTTCGTGGATCAGAAGTCTCCGAAAAAGTAAGCGGGGTCTCGCTTCCCCTGGGGCTATAGCTATGGTGATGCGGCTATATTGGCGGTGACGGGCATACCTTCTAAAGGAGGGGTTGGTGCATGGACCAGTGACGACCATTTTGCTACTGATCACAGTAACCGTGTTGTTGTCGCTGCGATCCGGTTATTCAGTATACCCGGACGCTAAGGCAAGGCGGAGGTTATCTTTATGGTTATGTTGAAATGAAAATTAGCTTCATAATTAAAGTGTTACTTATATAATGACATTGAGTTTCGAAGATTTAACAATAAAATTGACTTTAAAATTGAAGTTTGAATGCCTAGTAGAAGGAAAATAGATATGATATATGATGAACAGAACAATTAATGTCATATTTTATCGATATTTTATTTAACTGGTTATGTTTTACTTAGGAAGAAACCTGGGCAAATAGTAACTCGAATTTGTTGTTATTAGATTCAATCAATGTTCATGTGACCGACGTACAATGCACCGAGCTAATTTAATTTTGGAATCCATTCAGCATGTGTTTCATGCAAAAGAAAGGCGGAAATTCACAGCAGAGCGTAAGAAAATGTGTTGTTAAATGTACGATGACATGCGAAGTTATGTTTATCATACAGCTCTGATTTACGTGACTTGACTCCAGTCAAATATCTACGTTGTTTTAATATTTGTACACCATAAATATACTACTGCCTTGTGATAAAACATCAGTACAGCATTAAAACTCAATGTTAACTGTATAGTGTGTGATTTTTATCATTTTTTGTTTCAAAAATGTGCTTCCACTAGTTATGCAAAAACACATGAAAATGACGAAAACACTTGTTAGCTCCAATTAAATTTTAGGAAACATGGATATTTTTACCAGAGGAAAAATGACGTGACATCACAACACAGTGCTAGACAGCGTGTAGTCAGCTGTTAGATAACGTCTTTAGTTGACAAGTTTATATGGAATTGTACCAAGTCGTTGTGATGTTACGTGAATTGACTCCATTACAAGAATCTTCTATTTATCCATTTTGTATTTCTCCATATATCAATTACATTGACACTCTACCTCTATTTCAACGCCACAATACTGGAAAAAGACGCCAATTTAATGCATGCTAACATCAGGAATTCAAAAAATAACTTTTGGATGCTAACTTTTCAAAGCTAAAATTCTGTTTTAATTACGATTACTGATGATTATTGATTACTTCGATTTTGACTTTTTAAGCCCAAGTTACTACTGTAAATGGGTTACCGTGTTTTATATTACTATATGATTATATTACTATTTATATAAGATTTTTTTATAAATGCCAAGTAAAATTTTAGACCAATTTTTGCATGGAATGTTACCTCTATTTGCGAGTAAACATATTGTTACAAAGATGTAATGTCACTTTCCTGCCTCGCTAGTGTTATAGTTGGAAACGGAGTTTTCCATGGGTAAGCATGGAGTGACGGACAGCGACAGGCATGGACACCTGACCTTGGCGACCATTTTGGCGACTTTGCGATAAATTTGGCGACCATTTTGGTGACTTGGCGACAAATTTGGCGACCTTGGGGGCACATCGAAGATTTCCGAATATGCGATCATTTTCTCGATATCTCCATTAGAAGAGGAGATACTAAAATGTGCTAGATATTTCCATGTGACGTAACAACTAGTCAAGCAAGGGTATTTAAACGGAGTGCGAACGCTTTCGAGGAAAGACTTTGGAGTTTCGTCTGCAGTGAGAGCTGGAAAGCTGGTGAGCTGAGCGCTATTGAAAGTGCTGTTGCTGTCGCTATTAGTGATTTGCTGACTGTTTGTGTTTCTAAATCCGAAAGTTCTGTTACTGTTATTACTAGTGAATTGTTGTCTGTTTGCTACTCTGTACAAGAGTTATTGTTCTTGTTACCTGTGCTACGTGTTTTTCCTGCATATTTCAGAATAAACCTTAATTCTCCGTTATCCTGCGTGTTGGACTGTTTATACCATACACCCACAGAACGATGTTTGTAACAAAATGCAATCAAGGTTAAATATTTTAATGCTTAACAAATCAATTATTTAAAAAAAGTTGTCATAATATTTTTTAACAAATCTTATAACCGAATAAATCAAAATCCATTTCTACCACAATCATTGAATTAGATCATGAATCCATAATAATATTTATTTTTAAATGCGTTATAAAATACTGCTAAAACTACACATCGTTAATCACACTTACTGCTGGGAACTGACACGACTGCTTTAAAATCGAATTTTGGAACATCATCCCTTCAATAAATTACTAAATTAACGCTATTCAACGTATTCTATTTTAATATGTTCTACAAAGGAACACAGTTATTATCCGTCTCTCTCCAGAAGTTAATGCCCCAGTATTAGATTTTCTGGAGCTTAAATGTCTATAAATTTCTTCGATCGTTTTCAAAACGCGTGTTCAAGTAAGCCTAAAATCTCTGACCCACGAATGATTTCTCATAATGGGTAAACACAGGGGAGATAACTGCCAAGTGACGGATTAGAAATCGATCCGCTGACCCCATTGTTAATACTGTTTCCAACGCTTCGATCTCAAGTGATCTAAGTCCTGTTGGGAAGCTCAATGTAAATATCATTACCCCTTACCCATTCGATCCTTTTACAGTTTCGGTGGAGGCCTCTTATGGAAATCGATCGCACAAGTTGACTTCTTGAAGATGTCTTTGAGTGAATTGAATGAGACGCATGGATATTACGAATCGGCAGTCATAGAAATTCGCTATTTTTATACTCAGTCGAATAAATGAGTTATTTCCCTAATTTCTCATTTTGCCAATCATTCCCATTGTGTAAAAATGTACCAATTCTAACAATAATACTCAGGTGAAAGTTATTTTACACAGAAAAGAACAAAACGATCAGATTTCCATTCTTTAATGATTAACAGCAGTTTAAGTTAAAAACTACTGAGAGAATTCGTTTAATAGGGCATTGATGAGATAAGAATTTGATAGACAGTATTAGAGATGTCTTCTAAAGGAGTCGATTTACCTGACGTCATATTCACATGATAAGCACTTGTCATTTAAAATCTAATTGGACGCTACTTTACGCTGTGCTGTGACGTCACTTCTTCTCATCCTGAAAGATGCGCACTGGATTCCAAAACTGAATCGGCACGGCGCACATCATATAACACTGAGCTGACGACATTGATGCATACAGCATGCTCGTGCTTTGTACTAAAATTGCTCCTGTGTTATGAACGCATTGCTTTATTTACATAGAAACTATGCTACTTAGGTGAACTAAAATATTCGACAGGCACTACGAGAAGTGTGCTAAGCGATAAAAATTCCTCTGAGCGTCTAAAAAATTCATCTCTTTGCTCAGATTTTGTTACCTGTTTCTAATGGAACACATTTCTTTGTACAATGTCTTTTAAACTCATCTTTGGATTTAAAAGTTGGAGTTCGAGCTTATCAAATTTAAAGTGTAATGTGGGTCTTGAAACGTTAAATAGTAAATTTTTGTGAAAGCTTAGGAAATAGTAACAACGTTTTGATAAAATATGGCTTTTGGGTTTGAATAGTTATGTGATGAATACGGTTGCGGAAAAAGATCGAAACAGTTTACCGCCTTGGCGCTTAGATATGTAGTAACAAATATATTCCAATGATTTGATTGAGACATACACGAATTCTATGAAATGACAGCGCTCGCTGCTTTTCGACAAGTTTGATACTTTTATACGTATTGGAATAAATGAAATATTTGCTGAAGAATTTACAATTTTGTAAATAAAGGATTATTAAGGAAACGAATTTGTAAAAAAAAAAATGAATCGTTTATTGCAGAAACCACATGAGTCAATCTATTTTTCAAAATTTCGTTTATGCTGTTTTCACTTTCTAAAGGAGTATTTACATAATAGGTGAAAACAAGACAAAAAATCAAATAAAATCACATTATAGGTATATAAAATATAATAAGAAAGATAATTTTTTTTAAAATTAGTCAATTTCTTTTTTAAACTCCCATCATTTTGATATCATTGACTCGTGCTTTCTGCAATAAACAATTCACTTCTACAGTATCTAAAAGTTATTTTTGGAATGCATTTCTTTCATATCAGTTAAACATAAGCACAGCTTACAAAATCATACGACTGTAATATATAACCAAAATAGCAAAACTATGAGCTTCAAATTCGACCTTACACCACTTGAGTTCTGTGATGCAACTATTTGTTTCCAGAGTCGAGAGGAGGGTGTTCCCAATTACTGTTCGAATCCAGACCGTTAAACGTATTAAGTGTGCGTCGATTTATTCCAAGGAATAAATCAAAAATAGCGACAGGGATTTGCAAGTCAGCCCTGCCTCGGCTCAGAGAACGACGCGCGTATGTTGTAAGTTTATCTCTTTGTAAACACTTTTCCCATTTATCATAGGTTTCCTAAGCCCACCTTTCGAAACGCTGGCTCTTCTGAGGGTGTAGACAAGCTATATAAATTCTCAGTCCACCCTTACCCCATACCCTCGCGAAAGCTATTTATTTGAGCCATTTTGTGGGGGGAGGGCTATGTGGTGTAGGATATTGGCCGTGATACTGGTTATGGCACGCTGAGATGATAATAAATCCATAGCACGAGCTCTTGTCGTTCAGATGGTGTCACTTCTCTGTCGGCTGTCGCCACCCTACTATCGAAGACTTTTATTTTTTTCCCGCCACCCCGCAAAGTGCCAACCATGGACGTGTCATAACGACCGTCCTGCAAGGCGAAAAAATGAAAGAAAAGTGCTTCGCAGGCATTTGGTTAAGTTTCATATCGATGGTTGGCACTGCTATTCTTTCCTCCTCAGGATGAAACAAAACGCGAGGTGAAAAAATGTCGTCCACGCAGCGAGACCAAATGTTCGCTTGTTCTAGGGTTTTTCTTTTTTTTTCAGTAAAATGTATAGCCACGTGTGTGAATCGAATAAGTGAGTGTTTTTTTATTGTGATTTACAATTAATGAATCCAAAACTTTCCTATTAAGGAGGATGTCGAAGAAAATCTTCATACTTGAACTCCATTATTTTTGGGTAATTTCGCTATTCTATACAGGAAAATTAAGCTAAATGAGATGTCCAGCTTTCTCTTGGTTTATTTTGGAAGCCATCATTTTCGTTTCAGTAAAAATGCATATATTCATTGCGTCGAACGAAATTTTGATTGAAATTGCCACGCTAAATTTTACTTAATCTTCATATCAATAACTCTGGTGTTCTTTCTTCCTCAGGATGAAACAAACGATGGGTGAAAAATTTCGTCTAATATCGCTTGTTCTTGGGTTATGTTATTTTTTCTTTGCAGTAAAATTTATGGTCACGTGTATGAATCAAACTAGTGAGATTTTTTTATTTTGATTTCAAACGAATGGATCCTTTTCACTAGAATTTAAAATCAATTAAATCATCTCCAATGATTGCACAGTTCTTGCACTCCAGCATTTTTGGGTAACTTCTCTATGGTTTAAAGAAAAATTAAGTTAAGCAAATATTAAATTAATTTCAGTGACTGTCTGATTTAATGACCGCTTATTCTTGGACTATTGTAAACACCATTATTTTCGTTTCAATAAAACGTATATTTTATTGCATCAAACGAAATTTTCATTGAAGTTGGTACATAAATGTTAGTTAATCTTCATATAGATAGTTAACGCTGCTATTCTTTCCTTCTTCAAACGCGCAAGTTCTCTTTGTTTTGGATTTAAACTTATAAAATAAAATCACTCGAATTAAAATGTTTGGAGAAAGAAATTAGAATATTTTCAGAACAATGTAGAAGGGTATCTGAACTGCAGAAGCATTTTTGAATCAAACTTCTATGATTTTCAGCAGAATTAAATTTAATGAGATTTGTGTGCCTTGATGTTTATTGTCGATTACTTTTTATGCTATTTTTTCGTTTCAATAAAATGCATAATTTATCTCATTGACATATGAATCATAGTGCTTTTGTTCTTACTATGGTTCCTTCATTCTTAAAATTAATAAGAAATTAAAAATTGGAATTAAAAAAGTTATTTTAAAAATTAAATTTCAGTACAGGACACTTTTAGGATATTTGAACTCAATTATTTTTTAGCAGACCTGTTTTGATTTGCCTCAGAATTCGATTTAAGCAACTATTTTATTTTTCAAAATTCAGTTTCAGAAACTGATTCATTCAATATGATGGATCTCTGTACAAATGAAATACTAAAATTTTTATTCCTATTGAAATAGTCAGCCCCTTTTCCAAGGTAAAGGAAGAAATTGTATTAAAAATGTATTGGTTGACGTTAAGTGCTTAACTTTAAGGCAATTACTCAACATACTTCTGAAAGTTCCAAAAACTTATGATAAGAGAAAGTAAATCTTTTACTTCAAATATGTATCTTGGAATTTTGTGTCAGTTACGTACGTTTGATAGAAATTGTTTATAAAAAAATGGGAAGATTTTCGTGATACATAAATGCAGGAATGATGAATTAATGCATTGGAATCAATTCATTTGACATCATAATTATGCGAAAAAAGAACTGTGCATCTTATTTAACATCGAACTTCACGTTGCCTTACGCAGTGTTAGATGCTACGTCTTTTATCTTCTTACAACAAGAGCCGCAAAGGATTTGAGAGTTAATACATTGAGAGTCAATTTATTTAAAATTGAACTCGCGTTATTTTATGCAGTGTTGGATGTGATATCTTTTTCTTTTTAGAAAAAGTGCAATGGATATGAAAATTAAGCTTGAGATGTGCATTTGACGGTTATAACGTGAGCATAAATTAACTCCATTAGATGAAAATAAGCGCAATAAAAAGAACTCGGTTTAAAATACAAACTTATAAATTTGTTATCCGTTAGATTTCACGTATTGAATTCCATAGACTTATAGTTTAAAAATAAATAGTTATAGTTATAAATACTTATAGTTACTTATAGTTATAAATACTTATAGTTAAAAAATAGAGCGATTACAACTGAGTTTCTGCTGTATTTTCTTAATATCAAAAAGCCATAAATGTTTTTGGTTAAACTTTAACTGTAAATAGTTGCAGTATATCCTCCTAAGACCTGGCATAAACTGTAATAAGTTATTTTTCATATATTTTAGGTATCCAAAGTCCCAAAAGGTTATTGTCAGAGAGAATCTATATTATCAAATTCCATTCTTATTACTATTAATGTACGCTCATCAAACGGAAAGGGAAACAACAGCAAGGCCTACACGGAAAACAAGACAACAGGTTATAGGGGATATTTTTTAGTTTATGCTGCATGTTTAGTACTTGGGACTACATGATTTATATTTATGAATCATGCAGTCCAAAGGGCGATGTAAATGAAATAAGCTACTCAATCATAAATTATTCCATATGAATAACTTTTGATAAAACTCACATTCTAAGTCAATCGCAAGCAACTGGACCATAGGAAGGAGGAAGAAAAGAATTGTGTCGCTTTCAAAATTATGCACTTTTTCCCCCTCTATAATATGGATGCTCCAGAATTTAAAAAAGGGAAATGTTATCGATTATTCCTTTTATTTATTTTAAAGTTTCATGTGCATATTGCTAACTATATTCATTTGTTACACTAGTTTCTTTTCGTTTAAATTCAGAGTTCGGACTTAAGTACGAAGTCTAATTTGAAGAAAATGGACTATACAGAACAAACTATATAAAAAGCATCTAGATGTAAAATTTAGTATGGTTATGTCTCTGCAGTCAGAGTTCAACTGGAATTTCTCTTACCATTGTAAGGAAAAAATGGCTGATACATTTATTTCGGTTACTTGAAAAACGATGAATTTTGAAAAAATGAGAATCCGGATATTAACAAAAAATAATCCCAAGAAGAATTTTTGCACTCTTATAGAAACTGTTTTCCACTCACACTTTCCACGGTAATTTATTTAAATTGAACTTTATTAACAGCCATTATATACCAGAGTTAATATTTACATTTTGCATCGATGGTGATAATTTCAAAAAGATAGCTCGGTGGTGAAAATTACAATATAATTAGACGCTTAGCACATCAAAAATTATGATTTATATCCCATCTAACAACTAAGAATCAATAGGCTACCTATTTTATGGGCAAGAATCTTTTATTTTGACCTCATTTAAAGTTAAATTGAAATAAACGATCCTAAATTCAACTTTAGGGGGAACGCGGGGACATTGATACACTTTTTTTTGGAAACCTAAAAAATGATTTCATCAACGGTAATAATTAGAACTAATATACTAAATTTATATATTTGTTAATCTAATATAGGGTTTCAGTCAGGTTTTGGTCATAAATGGCATAATAAAATATTTATTACACTTTTTTCCTAAAAATGGATTTATTTGTATCAATCTGCCCCATACTAGGACGCACGGAAATATCGAAAATAATGATGATTAATAAGTGTAGGATCTAAACAAAACTAATTTAATCAATAAACTTTGTATTTCAAATCAATGTTTAAAAATTTAACAAAGTAACAAACATTTATTTTAATCAAAATTCAACATTTTTAAGGAGACCGGAAAAATGAAACAATAATACCTCAGAAAATAATTTATCTCTACAAATAACAAAGGAGAATATGCGTGTGTGTGAGTGTAAAAATAGTTTGGAGGGAGGAAATGTGCATCTCGAAGCCGTTTTTGGAAATTTTAATGAATTAAAAATTAAGGGAAATTGTCTCGTTTTTTTCTTGATGATTTACGAAAATAATATAATAATAAAATAATTTTCACACAATCTGAAAGTGCAAAAAACTATCTTTTCTATGGAATTAATTAAACTTCTGTATAATTTTTTTCTCCAGTTTTAAAAAATTCGTAAAAAAATATTTTTTTTATTTAATTTATATAAATACCTTTCATTTTTGCAATGAAATTCAAATTGTTTTCTTTGTTTAAACAAATACTTAATTACGTGTTACTCTTAGATAGTTCACTTTTACGTTTTTTCCATTTCTGAAGACGATTTTGCATAGTTATTGCTGTTAAAGTTTATTGATACACACAGAAGAAGCGTATCAATGTGCAACAGAGTCAATTGTATCAATCTACCCCAACAGCCGTTTTTGCTTAAAACAAGTGGTCACGCAAAATCAATGCTAAAAAACCTCAAAAATTAACATAGTTCAGAAAAATAGATGTTTTTTCCTACCTTTGGAGCAGGAAAACGTAATTAGTTAAAGAAATCACACAACACGTACTTAGAGTAAAATTTACTTCCATTAGAAGATTAGCGGTTTGATTCATTTGTAAATTAACTTTGACTTAACATGGCCGAAAAATATACCGTGTGCTAATGGTAACAGTGGAATATATATGAGGGGATGTGAACATCTTGAGGCATTCCAATCATGAAAATTTATGGACTGTATCAATGTTCCCTATTATCAATCTTCACCAACTCCCTCTCTATATAAAATTTTTTATCATGTTGGAGGCCGCGGTGGCCTAATGGTAAGGTCACAGATTTGGGGCCGAAGGATTCCATGCTCGAAACTTGGTTCCTCCAAAGATCTGCTTTATATGTGAACCTGGCACATGTTAAACCTGACTTCGTGCGACAAACATGAAAATGTTTAAGCTATTTTTTCCTACTTTAAAATGTATTTCATAAAAAAGTTAATTTCATTCTTTTGCAGATAGATAAACTACAAAAAATGCAACTGCTTGATTTTTTATTAAAATTTCTTCTCTATCACTGTACATTAAAAAATCTCCAGGCCGTGCAAATTCAGCACACCCACCTCCATTTCATAAATACCAAATGTCCCTTAAGTTAAAACTTTTTTATCACATATAATATATATAAGGGAGAATATTTTTCAAATAACTAAAAAAATTTATTTTCCTGGTAGTTCACTTCCTTTCACTGCTTTTTCCATGGAAGAGGAAAAATTATGTACCATCTCGGCAACATTGTAGCAAAGCATAAAAAATAGGTTTCATAAATTCAAAAACACAAAGCATCCGATAGAAATCAGAAATGCTCTCTGAATGTGTAACAGTTGTTCTATGAAATGTTTAGATGAAAGGATTTTCCATTCGAGTAGATATTGTTTTCCCCCCTCTAAAAAGGAACCATATGACCATATGTTAAGTAATTCCGCATTCGGAATGCGAAATGTGATTTGGAAAAGGAAAACAGAAGGTAAACAAAGCCTGTGATCAGTTGGGGGGATTTTTGGAGCTTTTTTTTTACCTTGTTTAACAATTTCCTAGGGTTCAATTTGTATAGAGTTGTATCTTCTTTTATCGCGTTTAAAGACACGAAGTCTGCAATGAATAACTGTGCCTAGGGGATAAAAAAATATCTTTCGAGTGAGGAAGAAAGGTATTTAATTTGTTTATCAGTAGATTATTGCTGCAATTCTTACTTCATATATATATATATATATATATATATATATCAAAATCATGAAAGTCAAAAAATGTTAAAATAAAATGGAGAGACTGTAGTAAAACGGTAAAAGCGTATAGATGCTCATCAGGGAAAGTAAAATCTATACGAACCGTTAAAAAATTAGTGAAATCATAATGTTTTCTGCGAACAGTGTTGGCATATAGCTAAAAAACACTGTCCTTTACCCCGAACATTATGATAAACCAAGAATTTGAATGAAATACAAATAAAAGAAATGAAATTACGAACCTAAAACTGAGAGATGCTACCAACGGGAGACGTGACAAAGGGACTGACTGAGCGCGTCATGTAGAGACCGGATGTTTACGAAAATATCAAGTTACTTCTGAGGGTGGGGGAGTTTCGATGAAGATTAGGTAATCGATGGAAAAAAGGATGAAAGCGAACTACAATGAGGAAACGATGAAGATTAAAGAAATGATGAAAAAAGGAAAGGAGTGTATTTAAAAAATAATGTGTAATATAAAAAATATAAGGTGTATAAAAATTTAGGGATGATGATAAAAAGGAAATGAGTGTAATTTAAAAATAGTGTAACTAGTGTAATTAAAAAATAAGGTGGAAACGGTACTTTCTTCTTTTACATTTCTGCTATGTTTGTTTCGTATTTGTTATATATATATATATATATATATTCTTCAGGGAAAAGATATAATATTGAAGTCAATGTGTTGCGAATAAAAGGCGAGATTATGTTTTGATTTCTAAATTTTCGGTATCTCGTAGGAGTTCACTCAGATTTAGAAAAAATGGTGATTATTTATCTTGATATATTTTCAGGGTCGAGTTCTTCTCATAGCCTAGAAATGTATAATGAATGGAAAATTATTTTTCTCAAGTTATTAACTGCAAATATAGTTATCGACTCGTGAGAGTCATGATTCACACTTTCAAAGCAGCAAAGTCAGTGATATGACCCGTCGCGGTGGCCTACATGTAAGGTCTCGGCTTTAGAGCTGGAGGGTTCCAGGTTCGAAACCCGATTCTACTGAAGATACGCCGTGCATGTGGGTCTAGTGCACTTTAAATCTGACGTCATGGGTCAAACATCCTCTCGCTGATTTGGTGCAGAAGTTTGGAGCGGGATGCTAGCTGAAGTGCCGTCACCTAGCCGCGGTTAAAACTTGTGAGGTCTGTTTCAAAATAGCCCTTGTGTTGCTTCATAACGGGACGTTTATGTAACTAAACTAAAACAAACAGTGGCATGACAGAGTGGATTTGGTCGTGCCATATAATATCTCTTCAAGTCGTTCTAAGTTCTGCTGTAATGTCGCATATTTCGTAAAATTTATTTAAGTTGACTTGTTTCACTTTTGATAACGGTGGAATTTTGTAATAGAAATTTTCCTTCCTTCCTGATGTGCTAATATTAAAATCTTTGAGTTCTCGATGGCAATACACTATTTTAAATTGTTCAAAATTTAATGATAAATTCATCAATTAATTTAATTAAATTTTAATACCATATTGGTAGCGCCAACTTAAGTGACTATGAGGAAAATATATTTCAAAAACCATAACATTTGATAAATTATAAATTAAAAAGTGAAAAGTAGAAAATAATTTTAAAAAGCCTCTTGTTTTTTTGTACACGAATAAAAGTGTGTTTTTAAATCTGTTTTTATCAAATTTATTCATATAACTTTGTATGCTGTGGTAGTTCAGGGGTAACTCCCCTTTAGTTGGTTGGTTTTGAAGCGCGGTTGGCATTTAAAATTAATGTATTTTTAAGGACGTATTATATATTTCTCTCAGCAAAGTTTTTAAAACTGTTTAGTAGAGAATTAAATTAATTGTGAAGACAAGAATATCAACTGAATGAGACAATAAAAGAGCAAAAATGAATATTGACTCTCTCAAAACTTTTATCATATGCCCTCAATAGGAAAAATACAATATATGATTTATAAATAACGTTTAAAAAATCACTGCAGGAAAAATTATTATTCATGTGTAAAATTTTGTATTTTTGTGTTCTTTTGCCATTATTTGTTTTTTAAAAATAAAATAATTAATAATTAAAAAATTAAATATTGTTACAAATATAAGTTTCTATTGTAGAGGTTCAACGAAAAACTATCCTTGAAATGCCTAAAAGTGATAGGTGATATAATCACTTCATAAAAAAAGGAATTCTGTTTTACCGAAATTCTTTTTAAGAATCTTCATTTCATAAATCAACTAAAAAAATCATGTAGTCTTTTATCAGATGATTTGGTTTTTAGTTTCCCTGAATTTTGATCCGCACTTCCTGGGTGTTAACCCTAATCGTCATAACAAAACTGATTAATTACTTTTAGGTTGTTTCCACAATGCAAAAAAGGATTTTATTTCAGTGAAATTTGTGAAATCAAAATTAAGACCTTCATTTTAAAATCGAATGCCTCACTTGCCAAATCGATTAACCCCAATTTTTGATTGTTTTAAAAATTTTAGTGTAAAGCACTTGATTGACCATTAACTGTTCATATTCAAAACCAATTTCTCTAATAATAAGGATTAACACACTAAATGACAAATTTTTTTCGCCATTTATTAATAAATAATTTATTTCAGAAGCCAATCTGATTAACTCCGTACTTTTATGTAAATCTTTGCTAATTGCATTATTGCATAATAAAAATTTAGTTTTAATTCAAAATTAACTTTTTAATGAATTGATATTGTCGTAAAAGGTACCGCTTTTTCTGTTGCTGTTGTCATTCGTTTTTTTATCCATATTCTTCTTCTTGAGGTCGGGTTTTATACCCGACCCTCTTAAGAATGACCCCTACGTATGTGAATTTTAATCGCTTTAATGTCGGATTTACCGAAAAGTCGAAACACCACCTCATACAATTCAAGTGTGACTTTAACGAAGATTCAGAATAAAATGTCATTAATTTAAGAAAATCTGTAGCAGGTAGACAACTATGTCTGAAGAATGTAGACCAGCCTTTATTGTATCCAACAGGTAGAACTGTGACAAGAGAAAAGAGGAAATATAAATCGGACTTGTTGAAATTCATTCCTCCCATTAAGCATGATTATTATAAAAACTTAAGGACAAATCGACACGACGGGAGCTCAAATACAGCTGACGAAGAAGACATCATTTATATTGCTGATGAATCAATTTAAACAAAGCAATAATAATATCTGTAACAATAACAGAACAGTTATTATTCATTTTCGCTAAAATCTTTAATCAAAAATGTATATAATGAAGTTTTTCTGTAATAAAACAAATAATTTGAAGATTGAATTTGATTTAATACTTTTCTTTCACTTGCCAAATTGATTAACTCCCTTAATCAGGCAAAAATTGTAGTAATAATAACGATTACTCCAAGGATATTCTATCTTATACTTTTTATATGGCGTTAGATAACAGATACATCTGCATTAATACAGTCTACGACGTTTATTTGAATTTATAATTTCAAAGGAATTTTAGAAAACAATGTATATTATGTTATTAATTTCCTCTACTTTTTGTTTCATGAAGTTAATCGATTTGGCAAGTAGGGCATTCAATTATTATCAAATAACTCATATAACTATTTCAAACTTTCCTCCATTAAACAAGATTTAAAACCCTTTATATTTTTCTGTTTATTTAAAGTAATCTTTCAGTAAAGTTTTAAGTAAAAATATATCCATGAATAAAATTTTCTATCGGATCATAAAGAATTTAGATTCTTCTTTTTTATTTAACAAGTTTACAGTAAAATATATATGTAGACACATATTATAGACAAGATTTTTCACGGCTTTTAAATTAAATTGTTTTTCTCGCCACTTAAATTCAAAGATAAAAACACTTTAACTTCTTTTGGGGCTTTTGGCTTTTCCCTCGCCTCTCAAAATCTAATTTCAGTAACTTTACCTGTCTGACATCGATCTGGTCGTGCGAATAGCATCGCGAGCCTCTATAGAATTGCAGAATAGGCAATTTTTTGTAGTTTCAATTGTTGAATGAGGGAAAAATTCAGTTTCGAATGCATCCGCGTCGCCAACTGTCTCTTTTTGTCTTTGACCTCTCCCCAGAGTGCACGTTACTTAGTATCCTGGTCATGGTTCTACAATATACCTTCAAAATGGTCTCTAGGATGAAAATTTTGGCCTAACTGCCGAGAAAATCAATAAAGGATCAACTGAACATTTTCCTCTTTATTTAACAGTTCTCTCTCTCTCACACACACACAAATATAGAGATAGATAGATAACACATAAGAACACATAAATGCAAAAATTGAAAGAATACAAACTACAAAAGCTTTATAAATAAGAAATAATATAAAATATAATAAAATTTCATAAAGTTAGAAAGCAAAAAATAAGCTTTTTCCATTTTTTTTACACTTTTTATGTCCAATATTTTTCTATAATTTGTGTTCTTTTTTTTCTAATTTGTAGATTTTAATTTTTTGTATTTATGCTTTCTTATGTATTTTATGTACATATTTCTTTGTTTTAATCCACGAATGTTCCATTTTTACGGCCGGAGTATTTTGAGGGCATAATGGGTTTCCTGGTCATGGTTCTATAATAAACCTTCAAAATGGTCTCTAGGATGAAAATTTTGGCCTAACTGCAAAGAAAATCAATAACGGGTCAACTGAAAATTTTCCTCTTTATTCACTATTTTTGTCTCTCTAACACATGCAAATATAGAGATAGATAGATAACACATAAGAACACATAAATACAAAAATTGAAAAAGTACAAATTACAAAAGCTTTATGAATAAGAACTAATATAAAATATAATAATATTTAATAAATTTAAAAAGCAAAAAATAAGCTTTTCCATTTTTTACACTTTTTGTGTCCAATATTTTTCAGTAATTTGTTTTCTATTTTTCTAATTTGTAGATTCTATTTTTTTTATATTTATGCTTTCTTATGTATTATGTATTTTATCCAGATATTTCTTTGTTTTAATCCATGAAGTTCCATTTTTACGGCCAGAGTATTTTGAGGGCATAATGGGTTTTTTAAACTTTAATTCATTTGCCATTACGCAGAAAAAAACACCTTTCGAATATCACTGGTATGTTTC
>BGPR01000007.1:4299059-4309657 GCA_013235015.1 Araneus ventricosus | reverse complement strand
GAAGAGTTTGTCATCTCTTGTTTTCTTATTTGTCCAACAAATTTCTGCTTTGATTTTGAGATATGAGCAGTACTTGTTCCTAAGCTCATGTCAATGTTTAATTATTCCTTGTCAATGTTTAATTAATGTTCGTGTCAAAAGAATAAAGCGAATATCTTCTAATTTGCAGGTTAAAGTATCCCACTGAATAAAATCTATAAACAGGTTCTTTGAAGTTTAAAATTTTGTATTTGAAAGATTGTGTCAGCATAAAATATGCATTAATGTATAGTGAATATACGAACTGAATAAAATTTTATAGATGTTTATATTAGGCGAACTAGTATGAACTTCATTCATTTAAAATTAAATTTCAAAAAACATTATGTGCAAAATATGATGTTTCAGATGCGATTACTTCTGTACAAAATATGATTTGTTTAATTTTCTACAACAAATTTATTTGTCTAACAAATATCTGCCTTGAATTTGAGATATGATCAGTGCTTGTTTCTAAGCTCATGCCAATTTTTCATCATTCCTTTTCAATGTCTAATTCATGTTCGTGTCAAAAAAATAACGAAAAGATTTTCGAATTTATAAGTTAAAGCATCCCACTAAATATAATCTATAAATAGGTTCTTTGAAGTTTAAAATTTTATATTTAAAAGATCGTGTGAGCATAAAATGTGCATTAAAAATATAATGTAAAATATATGATGCTTTAAATTCGATTACTTCTGTAGAAAATACTATTTGTTTAACTATTTACAGGTTCTACAAGAATATATGAGTATGATATTAACCATTGCTATCGAGTTTTTATTTAGTAAGTAATATAAAATTTATTGCAAAAATACTTAATATAAAATCTGAATTTACACCGAATATTTCATATCTATGCTCCTTTACTTAGCAGTACTTTCAAAAATACCCTTTCATAAAAAAAATTATATATTATTATTTCATCAGTAAGAAATGTCGTTACATTCTCTAGTTTAAAATAAAATATTTAATCTTGAGAATATTTTCATTATTTAAAAGCAACTGTTAGTGTTACTTGTCTGCAGTGATATTTGATACAGCTTCTCTCCTTGCGAAATTTTTATATTTTTTCGGTTTCTACCGATATTGTATTAATCAACTCAGATTAGTTTAAAAAGTATTAAATGCAAATAAATTCTTCGAATATATTTACCTATATATTAGTATATTGATGCTATTACATTCTTGTGAAATTCAGCTTACGAAAATTGAAGCAAATGAATTAAATTTCAGGTTTTTAATTATTTTTGAAATAATCGTCAATTTCACCTGACACATTAAGAGCACACTTATTTCGAATTTGCACATTTCTGCATTGTTTAACTTCAAATATAATTTATTATTGGCATTTCAAGAATTAACAGCACGTGTTTTATTCTCAGAGTATTATTTATGGTATAAATCTTAAACTCAAAAGATCTCTATCCAAATTCAGGAATAAGTAATTATTATAAACGCAGTCGCTGAACATATATCTACATAAATAAAAGTGAGAATCATGTATGTACACTTTGTACACTGCAGAAATTCAAACTACAAAATATATTTTCTTCAAATTTTGCTCACAAGGGCTGTGAAATATAAGAAAGGTTTTAGTGAAGGTTTGGTGACAATTAATTGAATAGTCATTTTTTTTATAAATTAAAAACTGTGACGGATATTGCTGCCACTCGTGCCACCAGGTGGCGCAACCTACGGTCTCTCCAAAAGAGCATATGACTTTTACACCATTTACAGCTTATTTGATATATGATAATTGTAGGTTTTGTTTTGTTATAAGGGCATCAAATTTTGCTCACAAATACTGAAGCATAAAAGGGGTTTAATGAAAACTTCATGGCAGTTAATTAAATAGTTAATAAAAGACATCAAAATATTTCCATCCTGAACAATGCCGAGTATATTAGCTAGTATTTTATAAAATGAAGAGATGTTATTTAAATATTCCTCAGTTTTATTTAGACCTGGGAAATATTATAGATTCGATAGGAACTTTTTAAAGAGAATTTGACATAATGTAAATCACATTTTGACATGTAGTTTTTACATTTTAAATGGTTTTTTATTTTGTTTTGGTCTTAACTATTACTCTACACCTTAATTTCCATGAGAATATTGGTTTTAAAATTAGCATAGGTAGTTTTTACCACTCCAGTTTAAAATTTTTCCATTGTTATCGATTTAAGATTGCTCATTGCTATTTTCAATTTTTTTCAAAGGCATGGAAATCCATGGGTGATATATCTGGTGATTTATAAGTAATATGGGTATAAATTAATGAAGTGATACCGTTTTCTTGCTTCATTTCTTTAATGATGGATTTTGATGTATGGTTACTTGTTTTGTCTTGATGGAACTCTGCTGCATAATGGGTTGTAGGGAAGGAAATGGTGTTTCTTACTTCAATATTGGTAACAAAATATTATTTTAATGGCATCAGGAACTGATTTTTACATTTTTCTTTTCTCTTTACTTTTAATATTTTATTATTAACCCGGCAAAGGTATAAATCACTTACGGAAATTTCTTTATTTCCTTGAACTAAGTTTTCAAATTTTTTGCTTCTCCTTTACGATAATAAATAGATACTTTTTCTTTGCAGTCGCATAGATATTTTGCATTTATTACGATTATCAACAATTTATGTCCAATTTATATGAAACCAAACTGAAGGTGATTTTCTTACATTGTGAATTTTATTTAAAAATAATTAATGAAACTTGTTACGAAGCTACGACACCTAGAGCAGGTATCCCTTTCTCTAAACTTCTGCTCCACACTAGCGGAAGTATTTTTGATCCACGGCGGATTTAACGTTTATAAGGCCAGTATATCCGGTGAATCTTCTTTGGAACTGGGTTTCGAACATACGACTTTCAGTTCAAGAAGCCGACATTCAGTCACGAGGCCACCGTGACCACGGGAGCTATTTTTATGAAGTGTGGATGCAGAATATAAGTGAAAACCGAATAAACTAGAAAGAAGGAATGGATACGTGAAATTCTGTTAGTTTATTTATGAAATGAAGAAATAAAAGTTACATCTGTATAAAAATGCTTCAGTTTCCGATTTAACAGCCTGAGTGTTCAATCTTTCATTATAATAATGAATGGATAATTTGCAGGAATAAATTACAGAAGAATCTAGAAGGTATTAAATTCTACTCCCTATGAAATAAGCTGAAAGGTAATAATTCAGTGAATCGTTCATCAATACCATTCATGATGCGATTGCGATGGCCATGTTGATGTGGATGCCATAATCGCATAGCAATGCTAATAAGCCAATAAAACCTAAGCTCTAAGTACTTCATTAAATTTACCCGTATTTCAGGATTTATGTATAAATATTTCGTAAAATCTGAGATTTCGTAGATCATAACCATTAATTTCAGTACAGTTATGTTAAGGAAAGGTATTTTACAGAGTTTTAATAATTGTGCTATTGTAAGGTATTGTATTGCATTTGATTTTCAGCTGTAAGTGAATTTTTGTGTTTGATGGTTTGTGGTGTTAATACAAGAGGAATTCAGTTATCACTTCAATATTTTTTATGATTGTCGTTCCAGCTGGCTGTTTGCATGTGAAATTATAGCTTCTGATATAAATGTAGTGCAGTTGTTCAAACAATCAATAAACAGAAATTATTTGCATACATTTTGATGATTAAACTATGACACTAAAAACTATAAACTAGAGCCCACATAATATACTCATACGGTACTTATTGAAAATTCAATGATTCACTGTGTTTCTTATATATCTATTATATCTAAAATATATCTATTTTTTACTTCAAAATTCTTATATAGGGTAGTCATAAAATAATGCGATGTGTTTGAAACTCGATTGTAAAAATATCTATTCATTCAAATGTATCCAAATTCGGTATGCATACTATTTCAAACGTGGGATTGCCATTCATGGGGAAAAAAGCGATTTTCGCCACCGACTGCGATATGGCGCTGCACATACTGATGATTTGTCGAAAGATTCACAGAAATCACAATTTTCATAACTAATTTTACTTTGGCATCGTTGATACATGTGGTTGAAAGAGTTTACCTCTTAAGTGTTCCAAAAAATGCATTCTTTGGATTACATATTCAACCGCAGAACACAGCAGTTCAATGTTGATTCGTCAGACTTCTAGCGTTATGCCTTCAAAGTGGCTAAATTATTCTTCCGTTGTAAATCACACTTTTCAAATGACTCCAATACCAAAAACCATAACGTGTGGAGTATAAGTTTGACTTAGATTTAATTACGAGGGTATATTACTATCCTGGAGGATTTTCATGAGAAACGGCCCACATTTGTCGTTCGCTTGGGAGGAGGGAACTTTAACTATTCAGCCCGGCCGAGTAATTCGTTTCTAAAGCAAGCGTGGAGCTACCAATTTTTGATCAATGCTGGTTAAGAGCACAGTCTGAGGACAGAACCCATAAGCTAAGCATGGGCCGTTCGTGACCTATCTTCACAGGTTCGGTTTATGTTCGCACGATCGATGCGTTTGCGGTGCTAAAGGTGATCCAAACCATTACGCAATTGTCTGCACAGTGACAAAACCCTTTCATGTCACAAAGCCCATTGCTGAAAATCTTTCGACGTGGTGTGAAAATATTGTCCGAGACAAAAGATCCCTGGCACGACTCATGAGTTTTATGAAGATCCTTCATGAACGAAGGCATGATATCATTATGCATTAAGAAAGACTTTTCTCGCTTTCATCAGCAATTAAGACTTTCATTGGATACTGCTTCAGTTTTCTTTTTGTATTTATTATTATTGTTGTTTTAATTTTTTTCCTTTTCTTTCGTATTTCATCTTTACTCTGAGTGGGTTTTGTATAACTGTAAACATTATCTGGTCGATTCCCTTCTGGTGGATTAATGATAATTATAATAATAAGCTTCTTCCTCCGATTTATGATCCTTAGCTAAATCCCGCCTTAACCTACTGCACCAGTGGTTCCCTACCTTTTATTCCTCACGCGATTAGCCCTTTCATTTTTGAAAGTCTCCTACTATCATACCATCCAACCATCCCTCCACACAAAGAATTTTGTATTAATAATATTAAGAGCATGGTTAGCTTTAAAGTGAAACGACTCAAATTAATTTAATAACATTTGTAGGATTTAATTTCTGTTTTACATTTTATACCATTTTTATTAGTAGTTTGTAACAAATGAAAACAACATTCAGATAATATTGCAGTAACTTATCCCGAAAGTTAAAAATTACTCACGTGACTATCAACTATACAAATGTAAGACAGTATCAACATAATCCTTCAGCTTGTTTCATTCAGCTGAGTTTAATAAAATTAGGTTAAAATGAAGAGAGATGTAATCAAATGTCTACAACTTACAGCGTTATTTGTTATTTATATACGCATAAGGGGTTTATGTTCTTTCCACAAATTCTGTGCTCGTGAATGGTATTCATTCACTGCTATCAAGTAGGCTTTTGAACTTTCACTTTTCCCAAGAACATAAAGAAAAAAATTCTGTAAACTTTTTTCTGCAGTTTAATTCCTTATGCTTTCCGCCATTATCAAAATTACTTTCGAGTACCCCAAAGGGTACAGGTATTAGAGGTTGGGAATGTTTGTACTAGATCAATGATAAGTTTCTCTAGGTATAGGGATCTTAAGCTATTACTCTATGCTAAACTCAGAAAATAGACAGGGTGTCCGAAAATTAAGAGGTACATTTCAAAAACTAATAAAAAAAACCCTAAAAATATTAGAACTACGGTATTTTTTTAAATGAGAGAACAAATAAAAAAGTTTTTTTTTCAGATAGGTAACGCGGCGTTACGCCGTTCTAAATTTGCTACAGAGAGAAATTTCAGTATGTAATGGCTACCGATCGGTAGAAGCCGATGAGCGTTTTCTGGTTTCCTTTTTTAGTTTTTCTTGAATATCTCAAAAAGTATTGAGTTTTCACTGTACATGTGAATTAACGAATTAAAAAGCGTAAAATTCCCTACAAATACAAGCTTTTATTTTTCTTCTAGCTTTAATATTTTCGCAGATAATGGCTCTCAAAAATGGGAGATTTTCAATAATTTACGGCCACCTAGACCACCGTAACGGCACGTTTCCTATCCGAAAAAGAACCTTTGTGAAATGTGCTCTCATTTTTTTAAAAAAAAACCGCAATTCTAACATTTTTAGGGAATTTTGTTATTAATTTTTTAAATGTGCCACTTAGTTTTCGGACACCCTGTATAAATTTCCTCACTGAATTTCTTTAACATCTTTCGTATTAACTGAAGAAAAAGCTCCTCAGTAATCTTGATAAATAAGGATGTCACTTTCCTTTTGCATATGTATTCCTTATTCACCATACTAATGCATAAGTGCATTCACTGTGCTTAAATAAGTCATTCTAATTATTAAAAAACAATTCCTTGTACAGGGATGTAACATTCACAGATAAATGAAAAATGCTTCACTTAATAAAACTTGAAAAATTAAGGACTTAAACGTATTGATTAAATTCCTCTTGCCAGGTGCACAGCTCCTTTAGAAAAATGAATATTACCTTCTCACTAATAGATGTAATTTGTATTAACGCAGTGTCGAAATTAGGTTAACTATCTTAAGACTATTTATTCCGATCGTAAAACCAAACACTCGTCGCTTGCAAGAAAGAGAAAACAGCATCCAGATTACTTAACTCCGCTAAACTTACGTACGACTTGGTTATCTCTTAACGAATTAGGGGCTCGATTTTATCCTAAATTTCCCATACACTGAGCCTCAATGAAATTATTTTCGTTCGGCTCTTATCCGTAAATGACTTATACGAGTTCAACTTGATTAACTGTTTGATTCATTACCCAATATTAGATTTAGGCATCTGTGGAAGTGCTAGAATTGAGTTATTCTGAGACTAATTGAAGGAAGGAGTGATTACTCCATGAAAAGTACTGCAGAAGAAAGAAAATGAAAAATAAGTGCTCTCGCGTATTTATTTGCCTAAGTAAGTTGAAAGAAGTGTTAAGCATTTTTAAGACCTATGGATTCACATTAACAGAGTACGTTGGGGCAACCTTTTTCTGCGAATATTGTCATTAAAGTTCAGGTAACTTATGTTTGAAAGTCACGAAATTTATAATAAGGTAATTATCACACATGCTTTTCTTTTAAACTGTTACAGAATATCATTCAATTTGTCATTATTTCTAAAATATGTTTTATATAGTCCATTAGTAACCTAATGGGGGAAGGCACTACATGATATGGCTAAGGAATACGAATCGGATGAGGATATGGGTTCCATCCCCTGAAATAATCAAAAATTGGTAGAATGATGTTCTTTTTCGCAAGGAATTTCACTTCATTCATACTTTGTGGAGGCTTTCCTCCTAGAAAAACGCAAATGTGGTCTTGTTCACCCTAAAAGTTTGTCTGAACCTACTACTCTACTCCCATATATTGGAGCTGAGTAAGATTTCCACCTCAGTGAAATAATACTTAAGAGCTCCAATGTCGCTTAGACCAAAAGCAAATGTCACACTTCCCCTCATCAGTCATTAACTCAGGACCAAGTGGTATCAGAAGCACCATGATTTAAGGCATGATTTATTTAAAATTCCAAAATGGAATCGTCTGTGTCTATCCTTGATATAAAAATCTCTGCATGAAGTAGAATCTTTCAATCTATAATGAAGTAGAAGAATTCTGTGTCTGATGTAGTACCCAAGATGCCATTAGTCGTATTTATTGGTGGGTGACAGAAAAATGTGAGCACTTTAGGATTTTCACGTTCTTACGAATATCTCCCAAAAGGCTAGATGGGTTTTCTTTGAACTTCGACCATATACAAAAGAGACTTGAACTCACATTTTAAAGTGAGGATTCGGTCACGAGGGCATTTATGGGACCGACCAGAAATTGACGAAGAAACAAAATGATTTAGGCTCAACCCGTTTCACAGAAAGATGATAATAATTTGAAATTTTCATCAATTTTTTATTCAATGTGCGCAATATTTATATACATTTTCGTAAAAATAGCACCAATATTCGGAAGATATATAGGTTTTAAAAAACCCAAATCTTCCCTCATGTTCATTGCTTAGGCGCATGCGCGTGATTGTCATGAATTAGCTTTATGTAAGGTTATAAATAAGTGTAGCGTGGAAACGCTTTTAGCTAAGAAGTTGATTCTGGTGTGAATTTAAAGAGCTTGAGGAGTATTACTAAGACCCAAAATGAGACAATAAAAATATTTATCAGAATATAAGTAAAAATCGGTATTAAATTGAAAATTTCTAACTCCGCGTGTTTTTCATTATAACATGTAGGGTTTCCAACCAAACTATTCGAAACTTACAGAATACAATATGTTATAGAAGCCTTGTATTAAAATTTGAATTTAAACATTTGAATATTACAGGACATATAGGCATTTGTATTAATTAATTTTTGCAGTGCATATGAGAGCCTTATCGTAATTTTTCTACCATAACAGCGAAGCCTAATATATAGGACAACTTATATAAAAATGCCAGCTAAATACAGTTAAGATTCAGAAAGATATCGGCATTGCAGCTAGGTAAATTTCGGTTGCACTCTAAGAGAAACTAAATGATGAGGGTTCTTGCACAAATTGATAATTTTTAAATTGGACATTCTTCGTGCTCACGTAGAGCTAAATTAAAGATACTATATAAAAAAAATTTAGATTTCTTCATTCTTTTGCCTCAAACTGCATTTCATTTCGACTTTTTGTATTTTTATTATTAATGTTTAGAATAATAAAGATCTTTCTCGGACACCTTGAATTTAACAATCCCTTCTCCTATTTGTCTTCCCCTGAAATCTCCTGATTTCTTAATTCTTTACAATCTCCGATCAACTAGATTCCAAGAAAGAGAGCGTAGGAAATGCATTACATTTCCTACTCGTTTATAAAAAAAATCATGATGAATTACTGAATGTTCAATAAATAATCCGATTTATAATGTGTGGAAAATTGAAGTTTCATAAAATGATTAATTGCGACAACGGCGATAAGAAGTCTCGACGCAAGCTTACTGTATTAACGCATATTATGGCTGACGCAGAGTTTTAATTCTCCCAAATCAGCGTCAATTTACAAACTTCTGAAAGGGGATTTATTTATTTTTTAACAAAACAGAAATGACATCGAAGAAAACATTTTTACAAAGAGACGGATTAAATAGAATTATGCCTGTTACAATAAAGATCTTCAGTGACAAGTTTTTCATTTGTGTGTGTGCAAAAATATGGCAAAATATTAAAAAGCCGTAAATGAAAGAAAATTAACATGGATACAAACTAATTAGTTTTGATAACTTTTTTATTCATCCGACGAAAATCTCACCATTAGGTTTAAAGTCACATACTTTCTTCCTTCCACTTTTATGCAATTAAAATAGCATTTCTCATAAATAACTACATTTGTACTCATGCTTAACATTATATTGGGTAGCGGTGGCTTAGTGGTAAAGTCTCGGCTTCGGGGCCGGTGGTTTATGAGTTCGAAACCCGATTCGACTAGAGAGCCGACCAGTGGCGGATTTTGGCAGTATAAGGCCACAGGCACAAAACGTTTGAGGCCTCTCCCTCTACCCAAACTTGTAACTTAACCTTGCCTTTAGCACTGCGATGTACGTTGAAGAAATTTGGAGGCCCCTCAGGAATTGAAGGCGAGCACCTCTAGCGCCTGTGCGGAAAACCGCCACTGGAGCCGACGTGTATTTGGACCTGGTGCACGCCAAATCCCCGTCGTGGGTCAAATGATTACCTGTTGGTGTGATGCAGAAACTTCGAGAGAGTCGCCCTCGTCACCTGACAGGGTTCAAAATTACGAGGTCCGTCCCAAGAAAGCCCTCGCATTGCTTCAAAATAGGACGTTAATATACAACTAAATTAAGTTAACCGTATATTTATATCCAGTACAAATGTTGTATCAGCACTTTTTTTTATTTTTTTTTTGTATACGAAATGTACAAAGCGAAAATGCTGTAAACGTTTAAAAATTCGCCCTTGAAATTTTGATGAATCTGTTAATTTTAGACCTCCACAAGTACGTATTGATTTTTTAGTTACATCTGTCTGTCTGTCTGTCATTCGGTCGCTCTGTGAGCACGATAAATCAATAACGCAACAAGCTAGAAGGATGAAATCTTGCTTACATTCTTTACAATAAAATTGTATATAACTATCAAATTTTGATCTAAGTCTATCAAAGGGAAGTTTGTCTGCCTAAACGTCCGTGTGCATGTGAACGCGATAACTTGGAAACCAATCGAGCTTGATAAATAAGAATTGGAGTGCGTATCCCAGGTAGCTCATCATGTTGCCCAATATTGTACAATATTGTTCGATATTATATGATATTGTACATTATTAAACAATATTGCGAATATTGTTCAATATCGCGCAATATCTTTGTGCTACTGGGGATTTATTACTGTAATTGTAGATCTGTATCAGATATTGGAATAAATATGCCAAAGGAAAGACTACATATCTATCTCTTTATTCGTGCATATGCAATAGCCAAAGGAAAGACTACATATCTATCTCTTTA
>BGPR01000007.1:4268028-4283700 GCA_013235015.1 Araneus ventricosus | reverse complement strand
AGATAATCCAATAGACATTTTGGTCTTCTTTCCTTATACTGATTAGGTCCAAAACTGAACGCAAATTTTGGAGTCAAAATTTGATGTAGATTAACAATTTTGGTTTAAAACTCAAACACCAAATTTCATTTCTTTAGATTGTTGCGTCTTTAATATCCAATCATATTGCTTATAGAAGTTAGGAATAATTCGGGCTTAGAACTTAGAATTTGTCGTAATTTGCTCTACAAATGGCATCACAAGAACTCTGCTTTTCATTAAGACAGTTAATGCCTAAGTCGCATTTTTTCAATAATATTTTGTATACTAATATCACATATTGTGAAATTAGCTCGAAAATTACTTGAAAAAATCCTGCCTGAAAAATTCATTTTTTAGTGCTCTCCTAAGCGTAGCGTTCCTATTCTCCTAAGGCAAAATGCACAAAAAGAAATTATCAAAATGTGAAATTGAGGAAAATTTCAAAAAAATAAAAAAAGATATTCTTGCAATTGTATTTCGAGTCAAGACTTGAAAATAAAAAGGCTATATTATCAACCGAACGCTTGATATGTGGTGCATCTATGGATTGAATGTAGAAGAAACGAATACTTAAAAATACTTTTTTGTAAAATTTATGTTGAGAAAATTATTCCTGTGAGATAATGATGCATTTTTAGAAGCGTCCCTAAGAAGGGACGCTGGACATTAATGGGTTAAGTCACTTAATAAGACCAATTGTTCCTCATGCGACGTTTAAAACCGCACAACAAACATAATTCCGTGAGTCATCACTAAACAGTGACAATTCACGTAGAAAACTGTGAACTCCCGTTCCACCAACGAGTGCCGTAAGGCATATTTCTATGCGTATGTGGTTCACAGAAAAAATTCCATGAAATTAGACAATTTTGAATTAAAATGCAGAGGCATATTACACGAAACGTGTAATAAATCTCTGTAAATCGATTATCATTGCTGCTGGTTTCGAATATTATTGTTTAAAACACCCTTCCGTTGATGTATTTCAGTTACTTTTAAATTCATCAAGCTCATATTCAGGATTAATTAACCTAGAGTAAATATTTAATACCTAAATTTCCCAAGCATCCAGAATCGGTTATCATTGAATATGTCATATAACTTCGCGATGTCTAACACGTTCTTTTCATTCCGTAGGACAGGCATTGAATTCCACAATTAAATTCGTGCAGCATATTGGACGTTTGTCACGTGACACCCTTTACAGCTGTAGGAATTTCATATTAACCCTTTAACAGGCCATTTTTTTCTAGTAGTGGTATAATAAAATAATTTTGGGATTGAGATTAATTTAAGAAAAGAAATTTGTTTAGGTTTTTGGATTACATTAATTTTTTGTTAATTAATTTTATTAATTAATAATTAATTACCAAATCAAGTCACTTCGTTATGGTTTGAGATAAGAAATAGGAACATGTAAGTTTTTGTTATATCGTCAAATTTGGCGGGAACTTACGCCAACCTTAAAAGTTGCATTTAGAAATTGATGAATTTGGTGGGATGTATTCTTCCCACGGCCCTAAAAAGGGTTAACAGAAAAGAAATTATCGATCTTTTTTTTTCAATTTCAATACATTTCAGCAAATTTATGGAATGAAATTATAGTTCAAGGAAATTAGTTTTAATAGAGCATTATGAAGGATTTCTTCGACCTACAATCCGCCATTACTATATCACTTTCCTCACTGTTTATTCATCAGTTTTCGGTGAATTTTAAAAGCAAAATGAAGCTAAGTTTTAAATACGCTGCATTTGTTTTTAGGAAAATGTAAATTTATGAATAGAAATTAACAGAAGTTAAGCTAAAATTATAAATACAAAAGTGAAAAACAAGTAAAATATAGCAATTAAAAATTTTATTTCTTAGATATGACAGTTTATTTTGATTCAAAACAAGTTATGCAAACATTGTTAGATACAAAAAGTGGAATACGTACGAACTCTAAGTAAAAATAAAAATATGTATATTCATAAAATTTGTAGTCAAATATTTAGTTTCAGAAAGAAAACAACAATTTTTAAGTATAGTAAACAACAGAAACGATATTTGTCATAAAAGTAAGAGCTATAAAGGAAAATTTTATAATCAAACAAATTGAGAGAATTGATTAGAAACAAAGATGATTTATTTAAGAAAAAACCTGGAAGACAATTTTACGAAAGGTTCGATAATATATTAAGAATGGTTTCATTCTTATCCGTAAGGATATTAAACGTCGGATGATTTTGTGGAAAAATTTAGATAGTTAAAATGCACAAGATTGGATCCCCATCTTTCTTTTCTGAATAATTTTTACGAAATAATTTTTATCTTCTATTCTTACAGTCAGCATAAATATTTTTACGTGGAAGAACATATCAAAAACTTATATAACTTATAAACAATAAATTGTATAGCTTAACCATTTGCGACTAAATAAAAATAATTATTAGACTTTCCAATTTATTATTATCTAATTTCTCATTATTTTGAATCAAGGAATTGTGTGTGTCTATTTTTCATTTTGTAAGATTATCGTCTATTTTTCTGATGGGGATACGACATTATTTCTTCTGTTTATAAATAAAGTAAAGCAAAAATCGCCCTTCTAACTATAAACTTGAACGGAATATACGAGAAATATCATGAGACGGGGATTATTTGTTTAAAGTCTTGAATCGTAAATTAAATAACAGAAAAGAACATCCGTAAATTCATGTCTAGCGAATACGGTTCGAAATTTCATATACTTACGCCAGTTTTTCATCGGCCTCCTGTGGCGTTCCCCTTGCAAAACTTAGCATAACACCACAGAATCGGAGCCTAAACGAGTCCCTGTTGGTTGGATGGGTATGTGTGAAACTTTATTGAAAAGCATAAGCAAAAGAAAAAAATTACATCAAACCATTGCAAAAAAACAAGACGATTTACTTTATAATATATTGAAACATATGGTGGTTATATGAAAATGAATATTGCCAGTGATATTATTAATTTAACAATTAATATTTACCATTTAACTGACGGAAGTACTACACGGTTTAAAAAAACAGTTATTGAATGTATCAGTGAATACTTTTGTTAGCGAATACACTCAGGGAATATTGTAACTGCAGATACTTCCGTATCTAAGAAGAAAAATATAAAAATATATGGGTTAAGGACATAGCTTAGATAATTTTTTTTCATTATTGCAATTAAACTTTTTGAATCAAAAATGATGATAAAACATTCTTAAAATAATAAATTCAATAAAAATAGTTTTCAAAAACTCTCTTTTATTAGTATAGTAAAAAGTAGAAATATTTTAATTTTTATTATTTCCGACTTTTTAGTTTTCACTTTATAATTCCTTATTATACATATTGTGTAATCCCGAAATAGATTTTTTCTCATATTTACCACCATGTAACGTTATTCGCATCGAATCTGAATGTAATTGAATTAATGGATTAACTGATAAGTGTTTTCTAAAAATACAGGGTGATTCAAAACTGGAGGAACAAACTTCTAGGAGGGGTGGGGTACACCTAGACGACTCGGAATCACATAGCAATGCAAGGTTGGAAATGCAATCCTAACGAGATAGGGGGGTTGTTAGGAGCTGTCGCAGGAAAACCGTCGACGGCCATCCGCAGAAGTGTTAGGATGGAAAATAAGAATTCATCGTTATCGCAAATTGACATTTAAAGACCATAAGCGTAAAATAAGTCATGACTTTCCTGTTTATGAAGTTGCCCGAAGTTTTCTGGCTATGTGCCTGGTTCTTACCATCTACAGTTTTGCACGCTTGAGGGTTTGTCATTATTTGGTTTGTCATTCCTGCATCTTTTTTTATCCTCCAGCTTATCAGAGGTAGTAGGGGAGTTTTGAAATGGCGCATCTTCGTGGCTACCGCGAACGTACGACGGATGCCCAGCGTATTTCAAAACGCCCGAGATACCATGCGGTGCCCCTGTTACGAAACTTCGAGCAACTTCATTATCAGGAAAGATGACTTATTTTACGCTTATGGTCTTTAAATGTCAATTTGAAATCACAATGAATTGCTATTCTCCATACTAACACTTCTGCGGGTGACTGTCGACGGTGTTCCTGCGACAGCTCCTAACAACCCTCTATCTCGTTAGGATTGCATTTCCGACCCTGCATTGTTATGTGATTCCGAGTCTTCTAGGTGTACCCCCACCCCTCCTAGAAATTTTTTCTCCAGTTCTGAATCATTCTGTATTACAATAGTGTATTGTAATAGAAAGCAAACAAGAGTACAAAATTTCAAAACTCTAATCCTTCAGGAAGTGAGTGAAAAATCGATTACAAAATTGCATTTGTATAAACATGAAACAAATCAAGTTAAATAAAACTGTGTGAATATAAATGTAAAATTTTTAGATAAAGTAGATCCTGAGTTATTTCCCATTACTCTAAATTTAGGAGCAGTATAACCATAGCCGCCTTCATCCAGATTCATTATTTTTATGCCTGCATAGATCATAGTATATGTAAAAATATTATTTTATATTGAGCATTACCATATATCTTATATTAGAGACAGTTTAATGCGTTTATTATGCAGTTATTTTTTGAAATGTGCAAGATTTACTCTAATATTGCTGTATTCAATAAATACTTCACACTGCTATCGCTGATTTTTTCAGCGTAATATGACAGGTGAAGACTTCCATGCATGGGAATATTTTACATTTCTTATATGTATCAGATATTAAACACATGCCTTGTTGCTTTTCAGATCACTAGAGCAATAAAACACGAATGTTTTTCTTGGAAATTTTTATGATTTTTTTTATCTTTTTAAGAATATATATTTGCATATGTTCGCGTTCAAAAACGCGTTTTCCATTATTTTTGATTTCATTATAGCTCTGTCATTTTGATTAATTCAAAATGACAGAGTAATTAGTATATTAGTAGAGTATACTAAATGATAATAGTAAATTCGTACATTCGATTGATGATATGAAGACCTGAGAAATTGTTTAAATTCACTCGTGAAAATAAAGAGAAATATGTATTCTTACATTACAGCATAAATCTTTAAAATTCGTGGAAGAAATAAATTTAGCATTGTTTCAGTTTTGCTGCCACTAATATTACAAGCAAATTATTTAATCGAACTACTTGAATATTTTGCAGATCTTCTCGCATATATATATATATATATATATATATATATATATAATGTGGTATATTTTGCAGAAGTTGTTGCGTTAGATAAAAATAAAGTCAATATTAGGAACTCTAGGTCATACCCCTGATTCAAATTCAGGGTTGTTATAGTTGAGTCGTACAGAAGTCAATGCGGATAAGTCCAGAAAAAAATTGAGAAAATTCATGATTTTTAATACAATAATTTTTAAAATTTTTGGCTTATTAATTTGATTAGTGAGTGCATATAAAGTCTTCTAACGAAACAACTAGTTAATCTTTTAATAACTGAAAATAATGTTATTAATTCCATCAAAATTTACAAGAACCTGAAGACATCAAAAAATGGACTTACCCGCTTTGGCTTCTGAGCGACTCAATTATAGTTGGTCGATTCAGAATGCCCTAGGGCCGGTTCTAGGTGTCCAAATTAAAGAAAATTTTACTAATATTTAGCACAAGTGGGGTAGTGATGCGTTGTTTGGAAACCGAAAAATAGAAGAGAGAAAAAAAGTTAAAGTTCTCTACAATAGGTGGCGCAACGTCAATATCTGAGGTGATTTTAGCAGATTTTTTTTCTTTCTCTCTTTTTTTTTTTCTTTCTTTCTCTTTTTTTTTCTTTTCTTTCTTTCTCTTTTTTTTAGGTTTACATTGAGAGGTTCACTTGTACTACATACTAGTGAAATTTTGTTTCATTTGAAGCCATCGAACCGGCTGTAGAGCCTTCTGAACAGACGAACTGTAACTGTAAGAACCCTATATTTTGCCGAAGTTATTATTTTATACAAAGTCAACACTCCTGATTCAAATATGTGTACACCATATAATTATCACTTATTACGTAGTCTGTTAACTCGGAATATATAGTTGATGTTACAAGAAATAATTTTAAAACAATTTTATTTAAATATTTATAAAAAAAAATAAATAATTTCTTATGCAATTGGGAATTCTGTAACAGAACTGAAAGGAAACGGAAGATTAAAAAAAATATAGACTGTCTGAAAAAAAAATATTTTTCTGCATTATTATTTTCAGCAAGCATGCCTTAATAGTAATGGAAACGCTTATTACATTTTATGGTAGAAAAGTAAACATTCTATGTTTTATAATTCCAAACTGTAGTGGTAGTTCTAACCACACTTGTTAAAGATATCTAGCCAAGCCCATGAATATAGAACTTCAGATAAAGAGAAGTCGTCTTCTGTTGGTCAAAGTGATCTTGGAACGTGTTGATGGCCCCTCAAGCAGAAGTCTGCAGGTATATTGCCTCCCGGAGGACTTTCAGGGAAAATCTGTGGCATCTTCTGTTGGTCAAAGCGACCTTGGAGCACCTAGGTAAGCCGCTCGGATAGAAGTCTGGCTTAGCTCCAATATATGCGGGTTGGTTGCCTTCCTGGAGGACTTTCCAGGAAAATTGGCTGACATTTGTTTTCGTTCGGAGGAAATACTTTAGCAGCTAGTCCAACTGTCGTGAGCAGTTCATTGCTGAGGCGTATGTTTGTGACGTGTCCTTACTGGTCACGACTTAGGTTCAGGATATCTTAGAGAGTGAGAGACAAAGATTACTTCAAAAAATACAAATTTATTAAACACACAAAAATTAGGCAAGATGATCTGCTGTAAGCACGAGGAAAAACAACACACATTCAATGCAGTCCCGACATTACACTGTCTTGGTCGCTAACCGGAGGTTCGACACCCAACACTTGTAGAAAGAACGGCTTCGTGACGATATGAAGATTCCCATTCAAGGCGGGGCAAAACAACACACTTCACAGTCAGAGTTCCTCTCGCTCTCGTCGTGGACTCAGTTCCAATACTGGACGCCAAGCAGCGATTCTCCGGAACACCTCAGCAACGGGATCAGTCTACAAGTTAGGCCTACATACGGTAGTCGCTAGGACTCAAGAAAGGAACACATGAGTACAATCATAGAAACACAAATAATATAAAAACTTCAAGAAAACTACAGGTCATCTCACAGAAATGATTGAATGAGACGGCAGACACTCGGCTGTCAGGCGGCACACCCCGGAACAGACACGCTGGGAACACTGGACACTCTTAATACATCCGAGTTCGACCGACTTCTACTGCCCCAACAATGCACCACTCAAATCACCGACTGATGAAGATACTGACACTGGAACTCACACTGACACTGATTTCCCTCACTCTTCCACAGGCTTATATACCCGAAAGTGACGTCAAGCTCCACCTCACTTCAGTTCTACCACAGCGATTTCCCGTGCGGCACCTACCTAAACCAGAAACCAAAAGATCACTCGAACCCCACAAGCCTCTCGATCCAAACCTGTCAAAGGATGCTAGGTCAACACGTTCCGTAGTTCCGCGACTGATCCATTAGCATGGTTCGAATATAATGTGGTCCGTTACATGTTGCCTACCAGTTTGTTGATAATATTGGTGAAGAGCACAGTCAGAAGAGAGACTCCATAACCTTCTTCCTCCGATTCATGTTCCCAGTCATTACATACCTTAACCCACTAGGGCTTCATCATAATTTTATAACACATTTAAACATGCATTAAATTATTAACCTTACAACTGTCAATTTTTGCTCCAGTGGGCATGCTTGATCACGTTATTTAAATAAACATATTTCTTTCTTTTCTAATGTCAGTTTGGTTTTTTCATGGCCCAAGGGCAATGATTTGAACCATACTGCGCCAAACAAAAAGATTAAATCATAGCAATGTAAAAGAATAATATAACTTATAGAAAGACAGTTATAAAAAGGTACTCTAAAATATTAAAATAATTTAAATGAGTGTATAAAACTTATTTTACTTTAAAAATGCAAAAAGATTAACATGAGGCGTTTTAACAAGTATAGATGACAGAACGCCGCAACATTCCCCCGTGCCTGATGCCATTACGGCAACCGAACCAGTTGAATGGACATGGGACTAGGTAGGCAAGAATAATGACAAAAATGACAATGAAATTGAAGGCATTTGAAAAAATTAAAACGTCGAGCATTGAAATTTGTGCATTCTGACAGAATATGGCAGATAGACATATGACAGTTGCATCTTTGCATTCTTTTTGCACCATCAGTCCCTTTTCTGCTATTTTATAAACAAAGAAAAGAGTCACGTGGAAAAAAGAAAGAAAAATCAATTTTATAAAGACAATTATAATAGTTTAAGGTTATATATATATATATATATATACTTGTGAATATCTAGAATTATAATTATTAAACTTGCATCAAAATATTCAAAATCGCCTACATTAATAACAACTGTGGTTATAAACCGCATATTATTTAAAATGAAAAATTATTCTTACTATTCAATTACATCCCTTCCTTTAACAAAATGGAAAGCTATTTAATTTTTTACAACCACCACCAACAAAATTCTTCAAGTACGATATAAATCAAGCGTTCGCGTGCTTCTCAAAAACAATAATAACAATTTCACAATTTCAATTCGGTCATTACATAAACAACATTCTCTTAATACACACCCATTCTTTCCAAGTTGCCATACTTAAATTATTTTTCACTTTCGCCATCTCTAGAATTTTTAATACCAGTTTTTCGCTTTAGGATGATTCACCAAAAAGAGATAAAAAAAGTTTCCTATTTACTTTATCTAATACTCTTACATATTCCCATATAAAATATCACGCTTAAAAAATGAGAAAAGGAAGTTCTGAAAGTAATTACAAAGAAAACTAATTTATCAAGCGAAATAAAGTAAAGAAAAGAAAAATTGCGGAAACCACATTAAGGCTTACAAATTTTATATTTGATATTCCTCGACATACGTTAATGATTTGAAGATTCTCCTGGAAAACGAACATGGAAAAGGCGTTATTTTCGAATCCATTCAAATGCTCTAGTTTTCATAAAAGCTCGAATGTTTTCGGTAATAACCGAGATCATCATGCTGACCTCATTTGGGTGCTTAATAACTATCGATTTGGAAGTCTTCTGAAATTGATATTCGGAAACACTGCTTAATGCAATAAGAAAATAACTTGCCATGGCAGATTTTATGATTATTTGATACAGAATTTGTTTATGCGAAGAGTTTACTTAAATGTCATATTTATTGATTTGGTGCGGTTTAGAATATTGCTTATTAAAGAAATTGGAACGAAAATTGAATATGTTATTGCTTTGAAGTAATGATTAACTGCTGCATTTTTGTTCTAGCACCAAAAGTGGCTTTTTGCTTTGAATAGTAATTGAAACGGAATGCATTTCTTTATTAATTTATAATATTTTTCAGTTTTAGTTACTCGGTTTTTTACTAAATATGTTCTCATTTTGAAGCTATTCGAACTAATGGATGCGGTTCTTTAAAAGTAAATAAGGTGTTATAGGTAATTTTCAAAATCGAAAGTACCTAACTATTACTTAAGGCTTAACGATTCTTAACTACTGTTACAATATATTGGTATTTCCATTTATTTTTATAAGTGCGACAGATCAAAAATCAGAAGCGAACAGTTAAAACTGTAAACGAAACTAATTTTCTTTCAAAGTAGTTTAAAAACCATCTACGTTTTGAAATATGTGGTAATTTTTTTTACTTATTTTTCACAAAATTACGATCTTCAAATGCCATTCTATTTTTAAAAAGTACCAATCATTAAAGAAACTTAGAATTGATATATGTTTATAAAATATTAGGAACAGTCTCTGTTATTGGAATGTAATATTAAAGTTTTAAAATTCATATTTTTCACGTTCATTACAGATTATTTTAATAGCACTGAACAGATGATTTTAGTATCATACTATTTGTAATATATGAAAGCGTCTGAATAGATGACATGGATATTTAAATCATTTGATTATGTTTCATTATAAAGTTACTAAATGGATTCGTCTTAAATATTTTTATTAAATAACAACAGAAATTTTTGAAAAAAGAGGTTAAGCTTTCAACTGAATTTAATTGTGATGTAAAACAACATTATGTTTTCGACAAGTTAACCCGCTTATCTGAAAGAATATAAAATGTTTACAGTGTCTAACTCTATTACACATTTCTTATCACAATCTTTTAACTTTTACTTATAATTCAATTAAACGAAAAATAGTGGTGCTTTTTAATTGAAAAGGCTAATAAATCTTAATTCAGTCGATGTGAAAGGGGAAGAAATCAGTGATTTGCTTTTACAGAAAGAGCTTTTGAAACACAAATTAAGTTTTGCCTAAAGACTTGATCCTTTATCCTTAGATTTTCTTACTTCACTAGACGATTTTAGTAGCGTCCGGTCGTACTACGGGTAAGATGCACAGGTCGGAACTAACATAGTTATTTGTGATGGTTTTAAACCAAAGGTTGCAAAGTTAGTTTTATGCCGTGGGAGTATTATTTCCTTGATCTCACTCGGTTTTAAAGCATTATTCCTAGTTCACTAAACAACAAAGATTCACAAACAGTTATTCTATATTTAAAAACTGTCTGAATTATTTTAAATCCATTTTTATTATTTTTATTTAAGTCAAAATGATAGATTTAGAAACTATCTTCATTTTTTAGAATGTCCTATATCTTTAGAAACTATAAAGGCTTTTAGGCTTAGTGAAGCATTTTAGATATAAGTTTTATACTAACTACAATTTAATATTTTTGCATGATAATAAAGTACTGCTAATAATAAAAGCGAATGCGTGTGTCTGTCTATATTTTTGTTAGCTCTCTACATGGCACACGGTTAGACCTGGAGCTACCAAATTTGGCACAAATATACTTTGGAGGGTAAGAAAGTACAAAACGCAGGATATCTTCCAAATTTTGATTAGAAATTTAATTGAATAAAATGTACCCAAATTGTGGCATTTTTCCTCGATAACTTCCTAAAACATTATCCCAAAAATATTATTCTAAGTCATCTGAAAATTCAAGACTTTTTCCTTCTAATTATTTCATTTTAACTGTCGTGCAATTTTTTCCTTAATTTCTACAATTTTCCAAAGATATTTTTGTGCTTAATTTGCAATAATATTTTTAATTGTAGTAATGAAATTCAAACTGCTTACTTTCTCTCTACAAATATTAAATCAAGTCTGTTCTTCCTTTGTTAAAAACTAAGGAAGAGAGATATGAGTCATTTTTTCTCATTCTTTGGCAATGAACAAATGAAGATTTTTATTTTCTTAGATTACTTCCTTAATTCTTTGTTAAATCTATAAGTCCGTAGTTAACTTTAAGATAACAATTTTATAAGAAAGCATATTCGGTGTGATGAATGATTACACTTCTTTTCTGTAATTTTTATCAAGATGTTGCCAACTAGTTAACATGCAGTTGTAGTAACCAGTTGTCAGTCGTGTTTCAGTTTTCGGTTTTAAATTAAATTTCAAATCTTAGGTGAGTAATCTTAGGGCGGAAGCATGAGTACAATAAACGGAACATATATAAGGCTTCTAAAACAATAAGAGTTTTAAAAGTTCAAAGTTCTAAAATTGGCTTTGAGTGGAAGTTTGGAAAGTGGAATGCCAATTCATGCATCGTCTTACCACGCTTCAAAAGTACAAAGTTCGTCCTAAAATAGCCCTGGTATTGCTTCAAAATGGTACGATAAGCGAGGCAAAACAAAATTGACTTAAAAAGATGATTTACTTATATTTACCAAGAATTGTTTACTTGCATGTTTAATATTTTATTAAAGTAAATAGAATTTTAGTTTAGTTTAGTTTTTAGTTCAGTTGTTAGTTTAGTTTTTAGTTTAGTTAAGTTATATTAATGCCCCGTTTTGAAGCAACACGAAAGATACGTTGGGTCAGACCTGAGTATACTGAATGTCTATTTTGAGTGTACAAGTCTCATTAAGCTAATAGGTGAACAGTTCCTCTTTTGATCCCTTGTGACAGTGAAATATTTATTGTAATTCAAATGTTCAAGGAACTATTTCGAGTGCTCAAACCTGAGTAAATTCCAGGTAATAGAGCAACAGTGTCTTTTTTCAATCCATAGTTAGATTGAAATATACATTTTAATTCAAATTTTCAAGGAAATATTTTGAATGTACAATCCTGAGTAAACTAATGGGCCAGTAGTTCCTTTTTTTCGATCCATAGTTACAGTGAAATATTTGTCTTAATTCAAATTTTCAAGGAAATAGTATAGGTCAAAAGTGCCTCAAATCGTGCCATAGTGACAGTGAATTATTTATCAAATCTTATACTAAAGCAATTCTGCTGAGAATCTAAGAAGTAACATCTAAATTTTCTCCAAAAGGCATCCTTACGTTTTATAACCATTGCTGATAAACAATCTTGGAAATAACCATAAGTAATCTCAACCGAAGTAATTCTGTACAAACCAATAACAAAGTTTAAAAGCTTTACCTTCTAGCGATAAATTTTCCCATTTAAATGGAGGACTGCCGCCAGAAGAGAAATTCCTTATTCCATTAAAAGACTTGAATTCATTTCGAGAAAAAAAGGGGGAAGTTCAAACTTCTGCCTCGGAGACATCCCAATAATTTAACTTAAAGTTTGTTTCACTACATCTGCATGTAAGAGCTATTTGAAATGATTAATTTTTATACCAAGTTACAACTTACACTCTGCTGACTGTTAAATCTAATATATTGGCTTCGTAACAAATGAAGCGTTCATTAGAAAGAAAATACACCAAAGCTTTGATAAGGAAGCTCCAATTCAGACTGTTTTCAACACTTTTGCTTTGATTTCTTAATCCTGAACTTCTGGAGCGAATAAATCACAAACACAAGAATTCTTCTAAACACAAGAATGCAGTTGAATTAGGGTCCCTACACAAATGGCTCAAGAGAGTAATTTGTAGAAACAAACAGATTGAATAAATAAGTAATATTTGAAAATGTTTATATTCGTTATTATCATCTGGAAATAATGATGCGTAGCTAATAAGTTCGTCAAATAAGATTCAAACTCACTCAGTTTATATTCATGATTTATTGCTAAATTTTAGTGAATTCTACTTAAATACGAAAGATTCTTTAATCAGAATTTTTGAGCAAACATAGTTCCAATAATTGACAACAAAAAGATTTTATTAACACAAGTATACTGTAATTATAAACGTAAGACAAGCGAAATGAATATAGGAACAAGAGACAAACTTTTATTTTGAAATTATATTGAAATATTATTTTATTTTGAAATTAATAGTTATTATTGGCTTCGTACAAAAGGTTATAATCATAGTTACATTTTTATCTAGCTTAAACCTTCGTTCCTAGATATTGTCAAGAAAGTGCTTCACGCAATTCTTAAAAGCAGGTAAAAATCAGTCTTCATTATGATCACAAAATTCCTTTTATTTTCATAGCTAACACAAAAAAAAATTTTAAACTTGTTTTAGACAAAATTTTATTCAACAGGTTTTAAAATATTTATCTAGCTCTTTTATTTATAAATAAAGCAGCCTGTTTTAACGGAAGAATTCCTCTCAAATAATTTCTTGATTTAATTTTTATTTGAGTTGTCTTCCTTTCCAATTGAAACAATCCAAATGACGTTAAAATCGCATGATAAATGTAACTGCGTATGTCATCTAACATCTCCCTTTACAACGTCTTACGTTTCACTGTGATATCATTTCCTTTCCATGAGTGCCAAAATTGAATTCACGTGTTGCACTTGACATGCATCAAGAGAGTAAAAACTGTCTTCGTGGAGGACAAATTGCAGCATTTAAATTATTTGTAATTATTCCCTAAAAACAATTTATCATTAGGGTTTCAATTTCCAAATACTAAAACTAAAGAAAATGCTCATTTTATCAGCAAGATTATCATTTCTTGCACAAGAATTTCGTTTTAAGCAAATTCTACAATTTCGTTCAACTGATCTTCCCTCTCCATTAGCTTTGTCTTTAATCTCTGATAGGCCGCGGTGGCCTAGTGGTTAGGCCTCGGCCTTGGGGCCGGAGGGTTCCAGTTTCGAAACCCGATTCCACCGAAGATCCGCCGTGCACGCTAAATCATACGTAGTGGCCAAACGCCCTCTCGCTGGAAGCTTGGAGAGGGGATCCCAGCTCAGGTGCCGCCCTCGCCATCTGACCACGGCTCAAAGTTACGAGGTCCGTCCCAAAATAGCCCTCGTGTTGCTTCAAAACGGGAGGTTTATATAACTAAAAACTCTAATACTAATAAAGATGAATGTCTGTTGGCGCTCTACAGAACAGCCCGTAGAGCTAAGAGCTACCAAATTTGGCACAGCTATACTTTGGATGTTGAAGACGTGCACTTCGGAGCCACCTTTTTAAAATTTAAATTATTTAAAAATTAAACCAAATTTTGTCGGTTTTTGATAATAACTTCTGAATGAATTGATGGACATAAAAAAATGTTTATGTCATTTAAAAGAGCAAAAAATTATATTTCCAATGGTATCAGTTTTATTATTGTACAAAATTTTATATATTTATTTTTGCAATTTTTTAAAGCCATCAGAATATTATAGTCATGGGTGCGAGAGTACAGATTGGCCTATAGTAGGCGGGACTAAAGGTTGTTTGTCAACGTAATGCTAGCGTGTATCTTCAAAACAAAATTATTATTAGTGTAATCGCTTCGGCAGTATATATACTAAAATTGGAACGATACAGAGAAGATTAGCATGAACCCTGCGCAAGGATGACACGCAAAATCGTGAAGCGTTCCCCATTTTTAACGTTGGTATGAGAAATGCGATTAAGCTGCCTAACCTTAAAGAGTTTATTCTAAAATTAGCCAAAAAATTCTTCGAAAATCTCCCCAATATTAAAAATCACTTCATTTAAATCGTAAGCGTCCCAGGTCAATTTTATATAAATAATTCCTCTTTCTTCAGAATTCTTTGTCCACTTTTTCCCCTATACTCCATGACAAATGCTTCAAACAATTCATGACAAGGAACCGATAGCGTAGTAGGTTAGACATGCTTCTCCCACATTTTCAATCCGTGTTCGAATCTCGTCAGAGTTTCTCCTTCGTCAGTGTCAACTAATACTTCAAAAGCTTCTCTCCCTCTTTTTGGCATAATTAAAAGGAAACATTAGATTTAAATTAAAATTTTAAATAAAAATTTAAACTCGAAATGAACATCTTTATTTACAATCGACAAAACTATTAGTAACTAAAAGTCTGAATTATTTCCATGAAATGCAGATGATGGCCCCTGCCGGTGGCCATAATATTATTATCGGCGATTAATTAAGCCTAATATATAGCTTTAGAATGGTAAATTTGTTTTTATTTTATTCATTGTTGTCATTGGCTTTAATCTTAATTATTAATCCTGGCTGTACACTGTTGAATAGTGTTGTGTGTTTTTATATTTTACTTTGCTCCGCAGAGAAAATAACTATTATCCAAACGTATGCCTGTTTCAGATTATTTTTTTATTATTTGCTATTATTTGGCAATTTGTGTTTTTATAGTTTATAGATATTCAATTTCTTAGTGTGTGTTTGTTATTTTGTTATGCACATAATTATTATACAAGATTTTTTTTCAAGCATTTCAATTCAATATTTTTTTTT
>BGPR01000007.1:4228054-4267818 GCA_013235015.1 Araneus ventricosus | reverse complement strand
CAATGATTTCCTGTAAACAACTTCTCATTCGAATTAACATATCATGACTAAGTCTTCAACACATAGCGGGAAAGTGTTCAATACAAAACCCAATGCATTACCGTGATTTCGGCACCCGGCCTTTCTCGAAGCTAGCTCATTATCTATAGAATTTCGAGGAAAGGCGAAATTCTCTAACAATGGTGAATAATGTTTAAAGGCAGTTTGAGTGTGTAGAATAAGGTTAATCAATCACGTTTGGCCCTGGCTCTAAGTACCCCAAAGTTGCAGCCTTAGTTTCCGATTAAAGTCTGCGGTCAGGGCGCAGAGTTTCAGAATGCGTTCTTACTTTTTTGTCACTCATTAGTCATCAGACTTCGGAAGGTAATGAATTGCTTAGAATTAAAGTGTAGTGTTAGAGAAATAATTAAAGCAATCCTGTTTCCGATAGTATTTGTTGAAAGCCCAGGGTAATCTGAAATTGATTCCAGTTTGTTGCTGGCTGAATTCCTTCATGAATTGCAGTGAGCAAGCATTTTATGCATATATGTTTCATTATTTTGGATTTCGAAGTGGATTATTTTCTTCGCGAATTATATTTGATTCAAGTATTTGTTTTAAGATCGTGTATAAGCAATTGAAAGATTGCCATAGAAAATTTGTAAGTAGACTAGAAAACGCAAATTATATAATTTTTTCTATAGATTTACTTAAGTACTTTGAAAAATCATTCATTATTTAATTGGGGGAATAGTGTATATTTTTGTAGATGATTCAAATTCGAATAAGTTTACCTAAATACTTTCTATAATTAATTCACTTAAAAAATATTGTTCTAATTAATTTTATTATTTCCAGAACAAATCTGGTCATGTAATCAGTTCTTAAAATTCGTAGATTGCTAAGATGTTCATCGCAAACAATGAAAAACATTCATGCAGAAAATTAATTATTTTGCATAAGGTGGATTTTATAGTTGTTTTTCCATAAACTTTAATGTATTTCCAAATGATAAGTAATTACTTTTGATATATTGACAAAAAAAATTAAGTTCTTTAAAAATTACGGATATATGCTTATATTTTACTTGGAAAAATGCAGTAATTTTAATAATGGACTATGTTATAAAGTATTTTTGCTTTACAATTAGTTATAATTCCAGTTATTGTTCTTATATACTTATGTGCAATATATGATTAACTAATCTATGTTGCACATAAATTATCTATTTTTAGATTTCGATATATTTTTTAGCATTTCAGGCCTTTTTGGAGCGGTTCGAGTTACACTTTTTCATTTGCATGTCTTTTAACTCATTAGGGACGCTTCTAAAATATCATAAATTTACAGGAATAATTTTTTCAACATAAATTTTAAAGAAGAGTATTTTTTAAGAATTCGTTTCTTTTATATTCAGTCGAAGGGAGCACGTATGAAACGTTCGGTTAATAATGTAGCTTTTTTTATTTTTCAAATCAGACACGAAAGTAGTTTCTTGCAATGTCAAGAAGAAAAAGGCAAGTTTGTTCAATTATTTATCAATTAATTTATTTACATTTAGCGAATATGTCAGCAAATACAATTTCAAGAATATTTTTTTATGAAATTTCTTATAATTTTAGATTTTGATAATTTCTCTAGCATTTTGCATTGCATCTCTAAACAGGGAATATAGACTTTGGAGAGCACTAAAATATAAATTGTTCAGAAGGAGTTTTATTAGTAATTTTCTAGTTTATTTCAAGACATGTAATATTAGTATACAAAACATTATTGAGAAAATGTAGCTTGAGCATTAGTGGGTTAAGCATTCCTTACTTGTTATAGATGCATTTGAAATGTGATTGCTACCATCTGAATGAAACTGATTCGAAATTCATATATTCATAGAGTCACTTTATGCTAACGGAATACATGTAAATATTTATTAATTTTCTATTCGAATCCACACCTTGCGGGAGAAAACATCACAGTACAAGACAGACTGAAGTTAGATTTTAGGTTACATGCGTGGTAAAGTTTTTCATAAGATTGTGCCGTAATGCGAATGGACTCCAGGCAAAAGAAGAATGAAAAAAATTTTTGAAGTAAGTTTTAATATTAATTTACTAATTTTTAGATTATGCAGAAAGGCAAATTTTTATCTTATTCATCTATTGATTTTGTTCATTAAAGTGTACTTCATGAAAATTTCAAAATAAATTTTCTAAGATAAATTTACTTATATTACACTGAAAAATAAATTTTTGGAAGAGATAGAGGTTCTTTCACCGATTTCTTTCCTTTCATTATAGTGTAGTTTCTTCATTTTTTTACTCCAAAACTTCAGAATAAATCTCTCTGAAAGGTAAACCAGGAAAAAAAACGACTTTTACCAAATATTTTCTAACTGAAATTAATGTCAAAAATCCTCCAAAAAAGCTTATCATCTAAAGTTACCTCTCTTATCCCAGAAAAGAACTTTGGCGCTAATTAAATCAATTTCCGTATCCTGCGCTATTAAGCGCAGATGTCACTAATTTGAGCTGTTTTGACGCGAATCGGCGCAACGATGTTTCCTGGTATTACCATATTTCGTGGCTATGATGATGATGATGATGATGGTGATGGTGATAATTATAATAATAATCTGTGTCACTTCTTTGAAAACTCGAAGTTTAATGACTTCGATGATGATAAGCAGAATTGCTATTTTAAGAACAAAGTGAAGCTTTCAGAGGAGCCGGTATTAAATTTCTCGCCATATTATCTTCTTGCAATGAAACCTCACGACGTCAGATATTAAAGGCAAGAATCTTTACATTCAAAACAAAGAATCGCAATTAAGTTCTAGCTTCAGCCTCACGATCAAATAATTAAATAACACTACTTCCTGGTATTAAATTTTTGCCTTCTTTATCTTTTCGATGGACTCATTCATTGTCTTCCGACACAAAATTCTTTTAAAAATTAACGAATTCTTTCATTCACTGAGATATTTTTAAGGCTTCGTTCTCATGGAGTTCGTTTTTCATGCCAGACTATTTTTGCGGCTTTGCCTTCATCTTGGATGTCATTAATCTTTAGAATAGATGACTTGTCTTTAATAAAGTTTATGAAAATAAGTGTTATTTATATGTGCTCGATGACAAAGCTTAATATAGATGGTGAGAAACGGAAAAATTGATTTGTGAAAGTATGGAGTTTTTCATTTAAGAAAATCAGTTGCAATCAAATATCAATAAGCATAAGTTCTTAACTTTATTTAGATTGAGGATTCTCATAAATTCTAGATGATAAATTCTCATAACATTCAATTGAACTGAATTTAATCTTATGAGAATGCTTATAAAAGTTTGTTCTTCTCAAATACAGACAGCGGTTTTCTTTTCAATGTTTCAAAATTTCAACGAGGTTTTCTTTTTATTAATAGTCAATTAATTGTGAGGTATTAAGAAATGATTACTAATCAGTTTATATTGATAGATTAGTTTTGTTAGGTTAACATACCGAGGACTCTTGGGGGACAGACCTCCTAAATTTAAATCTCAGAAAGCGGGAGAAGATAATACCTAAGCTGGCACTCCTCTCTCCGAACTTCCACGCCACACTAAGGTGAGGACATTTAACTCAGGACAGCAAATTCAACGTGCACCAAGCACACATTGACGGAGGATCTTTGATGAAGCTGGTGTCATGTTGAAATGACAAAGTTCTTTTGTTTTTCACTAAGATACAAAATTTTTAACAGATTCAAATTTCAACAATTTCTAGTTTTTATATTTAATAATTTTCCGTGTTTTATTCAAAATATTTAATCCACATTTATTTTAATTCTAAATGTTAATAATTTTCTGAGTTTAATTTGAAAACTTCCATTCCATCTGTAACTATATTAGAAACTTTGTTTGATGCTTTGAAAACCATAGCTGAGAGCGAAAAACAAATTCACAGTTGCGATTCCTCCCCTTTTCATACACGTGTTTGAACCCAATTATTGAAGTCACACTTCTTAGTTTGAACGAAAACCTACTCCTTTCGAAAGTTACCAAAAGAACTCAAAGTCTCTGGTTGTTATTCCGGAGCAGAAGTGGGTGCATTTTTTGCTGACCCCTGACCTGTTCTTTGAGATTCGAACCTCCTGCGGGCTGCGGTTTTTCTTATTCAGGCGGAAACGCTGGTCCAGTTTTTCTTGACCACCTGACTCGACACGCCCTATTTACGTTCCGCGATGACAGCTTGAAGCAATAACTTCTTATAGTTCAGCCCTTTTCCCAATTAAAGGAAAATTTTTGGATACGCTGGAGATTAACACAGAACCTCACTCCAGTTTGTCAAATTGTCAGCGATAAAGTCAGGCTATAGCCACTTAAAACAAAATCCTTGTGGTTTGGCGAATTTTGCTCCGGTTGGCACAAAAAATTTAATTCTCCATGAGCCTTTCTCGATATTCATATTTTGGCACGTTGGCGAGGACTTGTCGGCTCCAAGGGCGATTTAAAATGACAGTGTTTGCGAAGGAAAGGGGACATTCTTTGGGTGGAAACGAAAAAAGATTTTTTACAATTTTGCTTGGGGGATTTTTGTTGATTTGAGCTGATGCTCTTAGAAACAAAATCGTTGTGCACAAAGCATTTTCATCTGGTAGAAAGTACTTAAACTTATACATCCTCAAGAATTATAAATTATTAAAACACGTGCATAAAACTTTGCATGCCATGTGAAATAGCAATTTTAGTTTTGCAAAACAACTTCTTAAAGCAATTTGTTTGAAAAATTTGAAAATTAATCTCAAAACCAGATGTTTAAATTTATTTCGATTACTTATAGCAATAATACTCCCCGGGGGCACCACGAGTGGCCGCCGGATAAGTAAGATGGCACTCACTTCCTTTGCGGTTATAGTAATGATGGGGCTCTGGGTCTCTCCACCAGTGATATTACGTACCTCCTTCGGGAGGGGTCGGGCCGTGGCCGGTGATAGCCATTAGGACTCCGGTCTCGTACTCAAGCTATTGCAGCGGCTGTCATTCAGGTGACCCGGGTGCTACCTCAGGGAGGGTGTGGATCCAGTTTTTCTGGTTACAGAACAATAAAGGAGCTTACTTATATATTTTCTAAGTGCAACATTGTCATTAATTCCTGTCAAAAGAATTGCACTCAACTTTAATAGAACTTGAAAGTGCAATGGTATTCACTACAAAGAAAAGAAAGATTATCCTTTACAAAATAATGTTAATCTTTTCTTTAATATTACAATTATATGCGCACACTTTTATTATATAAATAATAAGTTTTCCTTTTTCATAGTTAAATAAACTCATAAATGATATTTTAAGAATTAATATAATAAAAAAACTCATTTTTATTTTTAAGAGTCTTTCAGAAATTGTTATTGTGAATCAATAAAGAAGTAAAATATTAATAGCTTATGTGATTGACTTTAATTTAAACATATTTTAATTTACTTTAAAAGCTACATAAACATTGTATGGCGTATAGCATCTAAACCATTTTAGCAGATGAAAGATATTTTAATTATATGCTGATAAATTCTACATTCACAGGTGTCTTTGACGTTAAAATTAATTAAGGTACAATAATTTTTCTTATTTGCATATTTCTATTTTACAGTGGATGCACATTTTATGTCAGTGTTCAGAGTAACGGTTATGTTATTCCTCACAATTACAGCATATTTTATTCCTATGCAATTAAACTTTATTTCACACCTGTTTGTTAAAGTAAATTAATGCTTGAATGATAAACATGAATTTCTTGCAACACAATAAATTATCCCTAAAGGATTGGAAAACATTCTAAAAATTAGTAGATGTGAACAATATTATAATAGATTTAATAAAATCAGTTTTCTTAAAAACACTTTTATTACTGAAGTAAAAACTAGATATTTTTGCTTTAATAATTTTCTACTTTTTAGTCTTTAATTTATAATTCATTATTGTGAACATAACGGAATCTTGAAGTATCTATATTATATAAAACGTTTATGTGTGGCTCAGAAAAGACCTTTATTTCTTTCTACCCGTTGGTAACGCTCAGTTTGTTTACCAATCTCAACCCTGACGCCGAGCATTCCGCTAACTGGTTAATCTAATCGTTTACGCGTTATAGGAAAATTTGGTGGTTTTTTTTTAATTTATTGATTTAAAATGAGTTTTTTGCGAACTGTTTAATACAATTTGCGTAGAAGAGAGCAGCGTGCAAGGGAATCCCTGGATGAAAGATTTCAGCGAAGACCGGCCAGAAATACCGCCGACAGGTTTAGGTGAGCCAGAGCACGCAGCGAGCAACAAATGGCTAATAGGGTGAATTCCCAAGCCGAAACCACCGTTTCCGAGCACTATTGCGGTTATGATGACGGAAATATGCAATTCTTGTCAAGTACTTTATTGGCGAAATTTACAATTGTGTATCTAGGGAAGTTTTGTGAATTTTCGAGATAGTATCCTTTTATGATACTAACGGTGTCCACTATTTGCTATGTGTAAATATAAAAATTCAGATAAGTTCTCTTGCACACTTCTCTCGGAAAATGATTAAAGTTGCATATTGTTTTCAACGTGTATATAGAGATTAGATTTTTTTTTTGTCACCGTGTTTCTACAGACTATTTTATCCCAGATATATTTTCACTGTAAGTGAATTTACTTCATGTTGCTTATGGTGAATGATCATGTTGCATACTTTTCGCAATGCGTAAATATAATTAAAAATAGAACCACAGAACCAATTTTACTTCAGAGGGGTTCTTTTTCACGCTGTTCTCGGAAAATGATTAAGGTTGCATACTGTTTGCAACATGTAAATATATAGATTAGATTATTTTTTTGGTACTGTGTTTGTACAGACTATTTTATCCCAGATATATTTTTACTGTGAGTAAATTTACTTCATTCTGCTTATGGTGAGTGATAAAACTGGACACTTTTACAACATGAAATTAATATAACCCCAACAGTGATTCCTCCTTTAAATGCCTGTAAATCAAAGGTTTTCCAGGTTTTTTTTGTTCTATATTGTTGGTACATTATTAAGTCAGAGTAATAATGCTAATAATCATACCTAGACTAAAGTAATTTAGTATTCGATGAGAGAGCGAAGTCCTAATGGAACTGCGTAAGAAGTTTCGGGGTTGGCGAGCGAATGCGATTTTTTTTAATTCGTCAGTAAATGGCGCCACTCGTATGGGATTTAAATTTAATTTTGTTTCATCTATCAGCTGATAATTAAGTATGAAATTATAAAAAGAGTGTATTGTATTCGAAAACACTACTACTGTACAGAATTTCAAAAGTCTAGCACATCAGAAACTGAACGAAAAAATATAACGAAATTATATTTTTTTTCAACATAAAACAAGCCAAATGTAGTTTAGACCCGTTTAGAATTAACACGAGGGCAATTTGGGGACAGACCTCTTAAGTTTGAGCTGGAAGAGATGATGTTGACACACCTCTCTCTTTGCTTCCGCACCACAGCAGTGGAAGTACGTTTCACTCATGACATCGTATTTGTCTGGCACCAGGCCAACACACACGGCGGATCATTAGTAGAATCGGGTTTTGAACCTCGAACCTTGTGGCTTCGAAACTAAAACCTTACCACCAGGCCACGGTAAATAAGAGCGCATCAAAAGTATAAGATTTGGATGCGTATTTGAGAGTGGATGTGTTGTAGAGTCTTTATATTTGAGTATATATCATTTGTTCTTCATTCAGATCATGAAACATAAAATGCTTTCATAAGACTTGCCTTTATTATCGAAAATTCTAAGGCGGAGAGGCAAAACAAAAACATAAAAGTGGAAGGAATTGGCAGAATTACTCTAAGAAAATTAAAATTTTAATCATTCTCATAATTTATTTTAATTTTTAGTGCCTGTATAGAAGGTTTCTTTCTTATGTTATTCATTGTTGATTAATTTACTTGTCGTATTGCATTTGCGACTCATGCTTTTACGTGATGCTTTGATCCCCATATTTTCGATAATTTATTTTATGCTTTTTATCGTTGGTATATTTCGTAATTCATGATTATAATTACAATGAAAATTTGTAGTCATTTTTTTCTCTTATTAACAATCAGATGGCGTCTTTTATAAGGAACCAAAATTTAATTTAAATGAAGCGATTAATCAATAATTACGTTCTGTAAAATCTGATTCCTTTTGCCATCGAGATAACACACCTGCACAAAATTTAAGATTTTTAATCCATTAGGAAGGAAGTGAAAAATCGATTACAAAACTCCATCTTTACAAATATTTAGTTTACAAGCATGAAAGAGGTTAAGCTTAAAAAAGGACATAAAAATTCTTTCTTCATATAAATAAAACAATACACAAGTTACCAGGCAACAGCAATATATCGTACAATAGTTGGTTCACTTCGCTGGTAAGGAGTGAAAATCTAAGCTTTATTTATTTATTTAGTGAATGAGGCCTATTATAGAATGAGACGAGATTGTTCCTGGTCAAATGAGAATATGCCAACACGGTGTTTTGCTTACATATGCATTCTACTGAGGAGCAATAACGAGTCAGCAATGCATATTAATGACGCTAATTGTTGGTAACCCGAGAAACTGCTGACTTTCTCTGAACATTACAGAGCTGAAATTGCTGATGCATTCAGTTTTTTAAAATAAAAAATCATATTAATTATTGTAATTAAAAATTTGCGTTTATGCTATATGCTTCTCGCAACCTTTTAATATTCAATTTCTCATTATTATTCCCAAATGTGGCCGGTTGAAATAATGTGTTTTAAAGTTAATATGAATTTTTAGGAAAGAATGCTCTACGTTCCGTTATGTTGTGGAATATTCACAAACAAATTCAGAAAAAAATTAATTAATTAAATAACATACGAATCATACTTGCTAATGTTATATTTCATGTTCGATTCTGTGTGTGTTTCAGTTCTGCAATCAGCTATATACAGGTGCATCTTTCGATAATTGAACATAATGGAACTTATGAATTTCCCCCATTTTGATTCTTAACTTTGCGAAGATCTTATAAAGGTTGTTTAGTTAAATTAGATTCACTCCTCAACTTCAGAAAATTTAAAATCATTATTTATAAGCATGGTCTGCAAATATGTCCAATTACTTGTCAAACGAAGTGATAGGTTATTTATATGAAAATCCATAATAGTAACCATAAGCACAGTCACCCCGATCTGCCTAGGCATACGGGAAATCTGAATGACAGCCGTTGCAATAGAAACGAGTACTGAGGTTGGGTCTTAATGGCCAACACAGCCTCACGGCCCTACCCCTCCCGTAGGAGGTACGTACTATCACTGGAGGGGGGACTGCGCCCCCCATTTATGTAACCCTAGGCGGGCGAGTTCCTTCGTATGAAACCTGAGCAACTCATCCACATTTCGTGGTGCCCAAATCAGTAGGGTAAAATCCATAATAGTAAGAGATAAGAGCACTACCCCGCGCAAATCTCGGGGTTCAGCAAACAATGGACTAACATCCAATCTGCGCTAATCACGGCCTACGCAATTAAAGGATTTGAAACTAAAGAATGTTGATTTCGGTACAGACCATACACTTTTCAACCGTGGTCAGGCAAAATGCGTAGCATTTGCGTCAACAGTCTCTTCAAATTTCTACAACCCAAGAAGCGTACAAGGCATATCCTCGGTGAAATCAGGTTTTGAACCCGTGTCCCTCAGGTCCCTAAGACAATATTTTACCAGCTGGTCACCTTCCTGAGGATCCGCTAGTCACGAAATAATTTGGTTACTTATTTTTATTCATAAAGTCTTGCAGAAGCAGATTTACTTATAATCTTACATAAATCACGGTTTGGTCATGTTCTGAACACATAGACATGCACATATATTCTCTTCCAAATCAGATTGAATACATCAAAACGACGAATTTCTATCATAACTTCAGTTCGAACTCCATATCTTTTGATGTCAGGCAGGCAGTTTAATTACATCAGCGAGCAGAGGTAATAATTATCTTTTCGATTTATCCACTCGACCTTTTATGAGTGAACCCTGAAGATTTAGGCTCAGCAGTACCTTACATAATTTACCAGTAATCTAACTTCTGTCTGACAGGATTAGGTTTAGTTAGGTTTATTATAACTATTACTCAGAATAAATGTTTTGAGATACAAAGTTATGAATGATGTCATTTATATAGTGTAAGTTTGGGGCTAACTCTGAACATGCTTCATACATATGAATGGTCCTTCATTTGTGTTTCAAAATGGCTCTAGAATGTAATGAAATGAAAATTTTTGAAGTTATATTAATCAGGGACTCAAAGTGATTTCTTTTCTTTGTTTACCCAGTTGAAATTTGTTCCCAAAATTATATTAATTTAATTTATTTGTACTTTAGTTTATATTGTAACCATCTGTTTTCGGTGAGAGTTACAGAAAATACGCCGTTTAGAAGTGTCCTATTGGGAGAATATTAAACAGGGAAAAAATTTGGATAAATTCCAATTACTTTTATAAAATTATAGGTGGGCCTATATGACATGGGATATATGTGGCACCAAATACTTATCAGACACCATTCTGAATAATAGTAATAGTAATAATTTTTCACCCTTTCAATTCCAACAATACAAAATTTTCATGTTGTTTTTGATACTAAATTCAACAATAAATTCTTCTTACAATGTTATTAAAGCATTAGTATTTTTATTTCAATTTTCCCTGACAGAAATACCATTCTATTAGCGAAAAATTTAGCCTGATAATAAACATTACTCCAAAGTTATCTACAATTTTAGCCAACATAATGCACATAATATATTATTAAATTAATTTAATATGATTAAATTTAAAATTTTGCTTTAAAGTTACTGCTCTTGCAAAACTGAAAAACAAGACATGCTTTACAGTTTCGACTTTTAAAACATTTTTGTGGGATTCCTCCAAATAACTAGCTCTGTAAAAAATATCAACCATTTCATGAACAAAAATGCAAGAGTCAAACCACGAGTTTCGCTATCATTTAAAACGAACACCAAACAAATTTTTGAGGTTGTAAAATGTGTCGCACTAAATGTGTCAGTAAATTCCTGTAATAGGCGGCAAAGTAATCAATAAAATCTTAATTTAAAATAACTCAGTTAGATTTATGAAATAATTTCCTAGTTATTTCCTGTTATCCTGTAGTTAATACATAATTTTGCATTTTATTTTGTCTCTTACATTTACATGTTATGTAGTACAAAATTGATTTAGTTGAAAAATGTCCTGTGAGTAGAAAAATTTATGAAGTTTCGACGTAAAAAATTCAAATCCAAAGTAGATGTTCTATGGGTACAGAAATAAAATATCACCTTTATAAAACAGCTAAGTACTTTCTATAAGAGTAACAAGTATTTTGATATTAATAATTTAAAATTCCAACATTCTTTGGTAGGTGGGTGCCAACAAAAAAGAAATTGGCTCTTAATTTCTAAGAACCGCTGGTTTAAAATAATATATCATTATTAAAATAAAACAAACTTTTTAAAATACAGTGACACATAAATCACATTTAAATCAATAACACATTAAACTAACACAGTGACATTGAAAAACCAGGGCTTGCTATTTAAAGCACTCCTTTTTCCCCAAAAAAGAAAATCAAAATCCTTTCATTTTGACTTCAGAGGCATTTTTATAAGAGTCCTGGTCCAAACTCCAACGTCACCCCTTTAATCGACAGGACTTCAGGAGTCGTGCTGTGAATCCAGCAGTCACGTAAAATAAAGTGTGACTCATGCAATAAATGCCCCAGGGACAAGATATCGAATGTCTAAGCAAAAAGCAATAAATGTCAGAGTGTTTCTTTATTGCCTTCATAAAAAGTGGTCAGTTGATGGCTATCTTGGATGTTTGTTGGTAAAGGTAAGATGGATGGTAACACTTCATTTCCACCTTGCAACTGAAACCAAGCTTCCGTAATATAACCAACGAGCCAATTTTATGAGACCCCGAGAGTCGTTTTCTCCTGGGAGGGAGGCAGAGATACAGCTGTGGCCAAGTACTCGGCTTATTTCATTCCTCCTATAAAACGGCAGACAGATTTAATTGATGTCTTGCCTTCACAATTGCCGGAATATTTTTACGCTGCCTTGCCTCTTATATATTGCTCGGATACTTTTTAAATATTAAATAGTATGGTTTTATTGCTAAACTAGGTAGTTTATTAAATAGGGACATTCGCCGAAGTTGGGGGCCTTAGGGTTGAGACAAGGATTAAACTTAAGAAACTCATAGAAGAAAGGTTAGTTTCATGTACTATTCGATGAAATAAGGTGTTATTTGCCATTAAATAAAATAAATTATTATTTGTTATCAAATTGATGTCTTGCCTTCACAATTGAGGGAATATTGAATATAAAAATATGTAATTTTATTATTTCACTAAATAAGAATAAAATTCCTTTCTCTAATTTTATGCTTACCAAACAGATCAAATTAGGAAGGATTAGAACAAAAAGGACAACATGAATTTTCAAAAGTTCGCTTGATCTGTTCTTACTAAAATAAATATTTTGCATAATAGTTTAAGTTAATAGTTTTAATTGTTCATAATAGTTTTTTTATATGCTCGTGAACAGCTTTTTCCTGAGATTTTAATCCAAGAACTGCCACTTGCTATAATATATCTAAGAAACCATCTAGACACATACATCCAACTTATTAATTTCCTGATCGTAAATAATTAACAGTTCAAGGAAAGGATCAAACAGCAATAATCTCAGAACTTTTAGACCGAAATACTTCCTACTGACAGAGATATAACTGAAGTAATCAAACACCTATGCACTCAAATTTTTCAGACCAAAACATGTACTTCAGTCGATTTTTGAAGACACAATGAAATAATTTAACCTTTTTAAACTGCAATGTAACGAAATAAATTGTTTCTATTAGTTTAATCTAGTGTTTACGTTTAATTAGTCACACAGAACAAGTTTTAATCGGCTGTAAGAAATTAGTTAAAAGGACGTTTAAACCGTTGTTTCTATTGTGGAAAGTTTCTTGAAAATTTTAACAAATGTGAAGAGAATGCTGATTTGTTTAAAAAATTTATACAAATATTTAATATATGTCTATTCCTTTCAACATTCCTTTTGAATTTTAGTCTGTCATTTTCTGTCCAAATTCCCAATAAAATAGACATTTTAGTTCGTCCCTAATATACATTCGTAAGATAAATGAAGTTAAATTTCATTTTTAAAAAAGGGTTCAAATGAAGAAACTGTTTAATTACGAGCAAAAGTTATGATGGTGCATTGAATGGTACAGATGCTGCAACGGATGATATATTTTTTTCTTTTATTTACGAGCACGTACAGATATCATATCATTAAGGCATTAGAATTTCACTCTTCTATCAGAGCTAATAAGTGAGAAGTTCTATTTTTCTGTAGAAATATTCTTATATTCCTTAGTTGTTACTCTTCCTCTCCTACTGCATCGCCACATATGTGGTGCCTATATTCCTTACTATCCAAGGAAGAAGACCAAAGTATACGCATCCCATGGGCGGTCGATTGCAACTTCAACTGAAATATTTACATTTGTAACATAAAACTGTAAAAGCAGTAAAAAAGTAATTGAAATTTAGATAAAAAAAAAAGCAAGAAGTCAGTTTCATAGTCATTTCATTGCAACGGCCGAACGTATGTCTGAATGCAATGTAAAATAGCTGATTCGCCGAGTTCTACTATCGCCTTGAATTCCAAACAATAATTAACAGTTTGTCGAAAGGAACCGGAAGAATAGCCAATGTCATTCTTTCGTGGCGACCTCTGGTAAAAGATATAAAACGAAATCATTTTCTAGTGTATCTCTCACATACGCGCGCACACTGGAAGCTTAAATAGGTATTTAAGACTTTAGATTTAAATACACTTAAATCCTCTGCGCCTCAAATAACTCTCAAACCTAATCAGATGCACTCATGAATGTGGTGTCTATCCATTGTAAAACGGTTATCCACTATGCAATGAAAAACAGCCCTAGCAGTTATTTTCAGCGTTAGAGACACTTAAGTATTCATCTTGTGAAACAATTGTGTAATAAAAATAATCTGTGGTTGTAACTTGTGTTAAATCTTGTATTGCAGTCGAGTCTTGAATCATACAAATACTTGATGTTATTTTCCACTGCTATTATGTATCCAACTAGCTTGTGCAGGCCTCAGAATGACTACGCATATTATAAATAAAATAAACTTTAATAAAACATAACAAAATATTTGAAATAAAGTTAAAGTAAATTATAAAACTCAGATGATGTTGCCTCAGATGCACTGATAAGTCATAAATAGAATTCCAATGATGACGCAGAAAAGCTTTTTATATTACTCCTGTTTTTACGCAGGCGTAAGTGAAAAGAGCTCTCAGAAATGAAGCGCTGGTGCCACAAATCATCCTTCATTGAGCAAAATGTTATTATGAAAAAGCAGTATTTATATTCATCTTAACTCTTCGTTAGAAGCAATATCTAATACCTGCAGCCTGCTTCTAATATAATAATTATTATATTATATATATATCTAATAATATAATATATATAATATAATAATTATACATGGTATAAATATTATTATATATAGTAATTATTATATTATAATAATAATATGTGTTAATTACATTATATTAAAAATATATAATTATAATATAATGTTATTAACAAACATATTACAGTATGAATTTCTCTTACGGAGTGCTCATTACCATTCTCATTAGGATTAATTTTTATAGTTATAAAAGAAAAACTATCAAAACTGGATGAACATATCGTAGAACAGACATTTTAACAGGGAGAATATTGCGATCACTTAAGGATTGTGACTAAAAGAGTGTTAAATGTTACAGTTCTTTAGATCTGAGTCACGCATTTTTTAGTTTATTGAATTTTAATTCTTCAATGATTAAATTTGCCTCGTGAATCTATTTTCATCACTTCATATTTCTTTGAATGAAGTTTCGAAATACATTCTAGAAAAAAATAAAGTTATAATCAGGTAAAATAATAAAAACAGCAATAAACTAAATAAAATTAAAGTCCTTAACACCAAAAGCATTTTGTCGTCTTCAAATTAAAAGTTAAGTGTTTCATATGAAAATCAAACATAGCACTTTTCATTAAGAATTAATGCAATAGAATTTTAAATAGGAGAAAATCAGAAAATTTAAATTGATACAGATCTCTTTGATACAATATTAAATAGAAAGAAACTTCGCATTTAATTTCCAAGAATTTTCAAACTACTTCAGGACGTTCTAAAAATAAAACTAATACTATTAACTGTATTGCATTTTTTTTAACATTTATAAATGTGTTTCTCTGAAATATTCTTGTGAAAAACATAAATTAAAAAGAGGAATGAAGTTCATTTTTATACCATAATTTCTGACTTCCGTTCTTTTGAAGAAAGTTGTAATTTCTTTAATTTCATTAAATTTTAATTTAAACTCCCTCCTCTGAATTTATACTCTAGAATAAGGCTTGAATCAATATGATATAAAAATGATACTTACAATTTTGAGTTACAGCGGCACTTTTAAAAAGGCAATTATGCATTAAAAGAATAAATCTAAATCTTCCACTTTCATACCACTTTAAATACTCAGCTAAGAATGAAAATTTGTACACTAACATTGAAATTGGGCCTTTTGAAATCCTCGCCTCTGCATACCTCTTCTAAGTCAGGCGTTTAACATCGCAAAATCTATAATCTGAACTAAAATAATCAAAAACCTTCTCACACATATTGGATTTATTTACATTTATTGCCTTTGCATCAGTATTTATTTTTGAGTAAGAGAATTCAATGAAAGTTGATTTCAAGATCGTAAAAGAAATAACTAAAATAACTTCTATTGAAAAATTTTGCTTTAGTGCAACCGCAATGTGACTGCTTTTCCACGACACAAAAACAAAAATTCTACATTTAATTGATGATAGTGTCTGGGTTTCGAAGCTGGAAGATCGTGGTTTCGAGGTGCAGCATCGCCGCGATTCATCGTGTATGTGTTTTAAGTGTATGTTATACCTACCGAAGCTTTCCCTCGCATTTATGCATGACTAAAAATTAGAAGCCCATCCTTACTAGTCCAATAAAGACAGACACCGACATAGCCTGCCCTGAAGAGTGTAAAGCTGGATATTCACCATAAGGCTGTTCCAATCCATTTAGAGGGCTTCTTAGCAGACCGTTTCCACTTTCAGTCCATAAGCTCTGGTGGGTCATTCACCATGTCGGACTGTACCACCGAAACCTCATCACTTACGAGCAACCCGATCCCTTAGACTACTGCGCCTCCTCGTTCCCCGCTTTCGAAACGGGTCCCCCGCCCTGATTTCCCCAGACTGACTCCCGCCTACAATCACCCTCTCTCATTTTTTGGTTTTTACATTTGTAAGAGAGGCTCGGTCCCTTAACCCACTATCGTATTTCAGTTTTATGGCCTAGTGAGCCGAATGAAAATCCAAACCGGATGGAAATCCAACTTTTTCCCCAGTCTACACAATTTCTCAACTGATTTTTCCATTGACGAAAGGTTTTGGCATTCTGTGTTCAAAATAAGTGGGGTGTCCTAGTGGTGAATCCCGCGTAAGGCATTAAGCAAGGGCTAGAATGGTGTAATTTCTTAAGCAGGTGTTCCTGGTTAAGGCCTTACTCCCTACTAGCCATTACCTCGCTAAAAATAGGGGAATAAATTTTACAAAACCAGCTCGTATTCTTGTGCAACGCTGCACGTTTTATGTTTAGTTTCGTAGCAAATTTAGGAGAATTGAAAAGAAATTTTGGGCATCTTCCTATTGAACGATTGGATCCTAGATTTGCTATACATCTAAAATTTTGAAGTGAAGACAACATATCAAATATTAGTTATCTAGACTGTTAGTTTGCAAATTATTGCGTTTATATACACACTGGCAGGTCAAACATACAGACAGTCTATCGTTGACAGATTTAGTCCAAAATTTGACAATTATCTACAATCTGAGTGCATGTTCTAAATTTCATCTATCTTGCTTGTTGCGTTTTTGAGTTATCGCATATCTATACGCACGAATGGACAGATCGCTGGTAGCTAATTTGGTCCAAAATGCGATAAAATATCTACAATTCAAATATTAAAACCAGATACTAAATTTTATCTATCGTGCCGTGCTCATATGAACACTGACGTAGAAATAAACAAACTTTCCGTAGATAAATGTCGCCCAAAATTTGACAGAAACCTGCAATCTTGCTATAAAGATAGCATACCAAATTTCATCTTTCTAGCTGTTTGCGTTTATGAGTTATCGTGTTCACAGGCAGCGAGACTTAATTCCCAAAACGAATTTTATAGACTCGGGAAATCTAAAACGAGGAGGTTCTTCCAAATATCAAGTTCAAATATTTTGACGATTATAAAACTTTCTTTTTGTGTACTTCGTACACGTGATTGTAAAAGTATGTGAGACACTACGTTGTGTTTAGTTTCGTAGTAAATTTAGGATAACTGAGAACGCATTTCGGACATCTTCCTATTGAACGATTAGGTCCAAATTTTACTATACATCTACAATTTTGAAGTGAAGACCACATATCAAATATTAGTTATCAAGACTGTTGGGTTTTTCAATTATAAATGAGCAACGACGAATATGTAAGTGTTTTCAAACGTACTGTGATCGTTACTAAGTAAGTTTCATTTTGTGAGTATCAGTGAAGATGACGTAAAATAGGATGGATGAAAAGCATGGAGTATATGATAACAAATGATGAATTAAATAAATATTTAAGTGTTTTCAAATGTACTGTGATTTTTACTAAGTAAGTCTCATTTTGTGACTCTCAGTGACGATGACGTACAATAAGATGGTTGAAAAGCAAGGAGTCTATGATAACAAATAATGAATTAAATAAATAGTTAAGTGTTTTCAAATATGCTATGATCTTTACTAAGTGAATCATTTTTTGTGATTATCCTCGGGGATGATGTAATAATAGGATGAATGAATGAACAGGGAGTAAATGATAACAAATTATGAATTAAATAAATTTAACAATGATTTATTATTTTACAATACCCAACCAAACTACCAAAATCGTAACTATCTGAATAAAAATCTGTTACGAAAAAAATGTTAATCAAGAAAATGAATTTATCTTAAAATAGTTAATAGTGTGTTAGCTCTCTAAGCTGTTATTACTGAAACAAACAGTTAAGTGCTATATAACCAATTGCTAAGTGTAGTAATTCATAACCTCTTTGGAGTGCCATGATGTTGTATAAATTTATTGTCAGAGCAATACTGTTGTAATATTGACCCAATAAATCAGAATGCTCGTTTCCGGACACCCTTTCATAAATTACAGCATTATCAACATTACACTAGAAACAGATGAAGGAAGTGTAAAACAGGCAGTACACTCCAGCTTTTCAAGTTTATACGATTATAGCATACGTGCAGAAATAATGTCATAAATATTGTTTTATTAGAATATCATGGATGGGACATACATCACTAGTAAATTTAAGGGCATTTCCAAAATCCTCGATGTTCGTGATTACAAACCCACAGTGCTAATAATATTAAAAATTTCATTTGAATGGATATTGTAAATGCTCAACTCATAAATAATGATAATGATTCATAAATTGCACTCTGAGAAAGGAAACAAAAATCATAAAATCAAACTGTATTTTTACATAAAAATCAATAACTGGCAATAGTGCCCAAATGTGCTACATATTAATCTAAAATATAGTTGATAGAAACATCTCTATAAGACATAGTTCGATAGTTTCATAACTCACGAAAGTTGTATACAAGGGTGATTAAAAAAATGTGGCCAAACTTTAAGGATAGGTACGATACATACGATAAGCATCCAAACTCACAAAGGAACATGGGTGCACAATTTATTATTTTAATAATAATTTTACTAACAAAGTTTTCAAGATAAGCTTAAGATTATTAAGAATTTATTAACACTCCAACTTCGACCTATTTTTAATCAGTATTTATATGAAACGCTAACAAATAGTTCCAAATACTTTTACCGCAAAGGGAACTGCTACTTATGAGCAACACTACAAAACTCTAATATAGCATTTTAATAATGCAACGCTGCACTAGTATAATATATAATTCCTTTAAATCAATCTATAATAGTAGCGCGCGAAATTGCATAAAATAATGGCGAAATTTTGCCTACTTTGCTGACGCAAGAGAGTTAATCTAATTTCAAGATAAGCTAAAATAGTAAAATTCCATCACTACTTTAGATAAACATTTTACGCTACTCATATTGTAGTTTATTTAGTTTAGTTAGATTACGTTCAGTTTTAAAGCTACACGTGGGATATTTTGGAACGGAACGCAATTTTGAATAGCGAACACTAACGACACCTGAGTCAGTAATCCTCCTCTCCATACCCCCACACAAGCGGGAACGGGTCTGACCATTGGCGTATGTGAAGTGCGCCAGACTCGGATCTTCCGTAGAATCGTGTCTTGAAACATTGACTAGGGCACTTGCCTACCTTGGCTAAGCACATTTTGTAGTAAAGTATTTAAATGATTCGATAAAACTTTGTATATTTTTATTCAGCTTATTTATACAGGTTGTCCCGAAAAGTCATTTACAAATTTTAAGGGTCAGGCGCAATCATTTTTACTTTCTCGTATACGAAGTATACAAAGAGAAAGTATTGTAATCGTCAAAAAATTCGATCTCGAGATTTTGACGAATCTCCACGTTTTAGACCTCCCTGATTCCGAAAAACACAATTTTGGAATTATGTCTGTCTGTGTGCCTGTGAGCACGATACCTCGAAATCTATTAGAGCTACGGAGATGAAATTTGGTATGTGGTGCTTAAACATAATTTGTAGGTTTCTATCAAATTTTGGACAAAATCCGTCAACGGGAAGTCTGTCTATCTGTATGTCCGAAGTCAAGCGAACACTATAACTCAAAAACTTGAATAGCTAGATGGTTTAAAATTTGGTACACAGTTTTATCGTCATAAATGTAGGTGCGTATAAAATTTTGGGCCAAATCCGTGAAAGGGTTGACTGTCTGTCGGCCTGTATAATCGCTTACTTGTTCAACTCCAAGCTCATGCGTTCTGGTAATGCCTGTGCAAAGAAGGGACACTCCGAAAACTTGGCAGTTTGCCAAAAACCAATTCTGGCGGCGAGATTTTGTAAGGAAGTTAACATATAGGGCGTCTCGCCAGGTCCTGTTGCGCAAAAAAATGCGCAGAGGATTTTATTTGATTTGATACTTCAAACCACGCGTGGTTCTAACTTTAGTTAACTTGTGAGGGAAGTTTATTTGGCGTCTTTTATTATTCTAGCTTGTATGAGCTACATTTTCCTATAAGTATGCTATGATGGTTCTATACATCCTATTTAATTTTGATTGAGCTTTCATAATTGATCTTTATCAAACATGTTATGAAGGAATTACCCTCTTAAAGAATTTGAACTGTATTTATATATTTTGCAGTGTATACATCATTGTTCAATGTATTGATTATAAAGGAAGGATCACGCCACTTTGTCCTTGAGACGGTAAGAGTGGAAAATCGGTTCGCATCTAATCGCTACGCATCTCTCTGAATTTGATTCTTTACGTAAATATTTTACAATCACTATAATCTACAATGGGAACCTTCTGATAGTCATTGGATTCTGGGTTACAGTAGGTTCGATTTTTTTTATCCACGCGGGGGGAAGGGAAACAGCACCTTTTTGGGAAAGTATACGAGAAAGTTTAGGGGAGACCACTCCCTCTGGTTTCAATAGAACATAGGGTGGGAAATGCAAAGGAGTGCCGTTACAGGGGCTCTTTGTCAGTGAATTAAGTAAAAGAAAAGGATGCGCCATATAATTTGTAAAACACAGATTTAATGGAATACAAATTTACAACAGCACAACAATCTAGTAGCATGTAGAGTCAGTTGGGGTAATTGGGGATGAATTTTGCAGACTCTAAAATTTTTTTTCGCTTTGAAAGGCTAGTATGCGATGGACAAGAGACTTTTAATATTTGTGGGTGCATAAACATATTCTGCAGGGTTCATTTAACAATGCCTTCTCTCAAAATTAATTTATTAATTAATCAACATCACTTTTAAGATCGCTCTTAATTTACCCCAAAGTGTTCCCAATTACCCCAGAGACTATGGGGCAAATGGGAACACGCATTTTGGCTTTTGATCACAATAGGCATTAATTTGAAGAGAATATTATTTGAAATTATTCGAAACCATTGCTTATAGCCTCAAAATGCATTTAATTGCCTTTTCCTAATGATCACAAAATTCTATTTTTTGAATGTTTTTCAGCAAAAATATCTCCGATTTCATGGAATATCACATATAAACAATTATAATTATTTAATACCTTCAATTTGGTGTAATTTATAATCATTCCAACTCAAATTTCGTCGGGAAAAGTTGGGAAATGAATTTTTATGGGATCTGAAATGACTGAATATTATGACACACTAAAAGAAAATGCTTACAACATAAAAACCACATAAAAAATTAGTAAAAGCAAATTTTTCAATTTAGTAGTAGAAAGTAGATTTTCCACTTGAAATCGAACTTTCAATTCAATGATCTGCTAATTTTTCTTTGACATTTACACTACCTGAAATCCAAATATTTCTTTCCAACAATCTACTTCAAAAGTAAGATATGGAATTATAGCTTTTAACTGATTCTCGGAAATCGCAAACTAAACATTCACCAATCACACAAATTTTGATTTAGCAAAATTGGTTGTCCCCAAACCTGTCGTATACAATTCAGCACCGTCAACGTGTTGAATCCCGCAGATCTAAGAATAATGTTCCTTCATTCTGGAACCTCCAACGTTATCGATCAAATCAAACATATTTGTTGAAAATCAGCTATGGATGATACCAGATAAATTACTTCCTCCATCTCCGCAGCCTCTGTTTCTTGTTGAAAAGAGCCAAAATCCTCATCTTCAGATTCCTCCATCAGTATCACGTTTTTTATCTTTCTCGTCGTCAATTTTCTTATTTTCTTCCATACTTGAAGTCAAACGTCTTCATATCATTATTAACAAACAATTCATACGTTAAAAGTAATGTAAAGTATTAAAAGTATGTAGATCACATGTAAAATGTTTTAAAATAACAGTTATTAATTTGACATGAAACAGCGAACTTTACTGACGTGACATAACACAACCGCGTTTCTAGAACTAAAATTGCTACCATTAAATAATAAATTATTCCAAATACGTAAAAATACAAGTTTTTGTAACATTAGAAGCCTGTGCTCAATTACCTAGCAGTGAAAATTGTCATGAGTAATTAAGAACACTAACCTGTTCCTCAAGATAAAATCCAAAAACGAAAACAGAAGTTTCTTCGCAATCTTTACATTCTACAGATCTGAGAAATATATAACTCAGAAACTCAGCTTGTATATAACCGGCGAAAAGAACGAAATATGAATTTTGATTTCACTTTTCTGAACACGGTTGCAATTAAAGGTAAAAAATGTTGTTAAATTCCATTGAAAAAATTAGGAAAGTATATATTTTTCCTCTAGAATGTGTTAACCAAAGCACATGCGTTTCAGCTCGATGGGGCTTCAACAGTGCACACTGGAGTCACAGTTCCCAAGTAATACTTGTTCTCAATTTCCCCGCCTGATCCTATATAGGGCAACTTATATAAAAAATTTCAGCATATGCAATCGTGTATTTCTCTGATGGCAAGTCCTTTGAACATGTACTTGAACACGTTGATGTTTTGTATATTTATTTTTAGGTACTACAAAGATTTGTTGTTGATACTGAGTTCTAGTTACCATTATCGTATCTGTCATGCTGCGTACGGCTTGGAATGTTGTTATTTGTGCAACTGGTTTGTTGTGCTATTATAAATTTGTATTCCATTAAATCTCTGTTGTACATTTTATCTCATATATTGTTTTCTTTTACTTAATTCACTAACAAAGAGCCCTCTCCTTGCGTGCGTTTTCGACCCTTCTTTCGACCTGTTCTTGCAAAAACGACTTGCTTCGGATGCCTGACCTACCCTTAAAGTTAGTAAACGACTTTTCGGGACACCCTGTAAACACACGATGAGACTATTTTAGATAATATTTGTCCAACTAGCAATATTCAACTACCATACATTGGAGTCAATGCAAGATGATGTGACAAACGTCAAATATGCTGGACGAATTTAATTGCGGAATTCGTATCCTGCGGAAGGAAAAGTACATGTCAGACAACGTAAAGTTAGATAAATTAATCAATGATATCTGAATTGGAAAGCTCGGGAAATTTACGTGGTATATCATTACTTTTGGTTAATTAGTCCTTAATATGCTCTTGATGTATGTAAAAGCAATTGAAATACTTGAACGGAAGTATTTAGCTATCTTAAAGTTTGTAAACGACCTTTCGGGATTGTTTATTTTCTTGTATAAAAGGATTTGAATCAAAACCATGGCGAAGGACGAATAATAAAAATTTAAAATTTCGTTCCAAGTACAGATTTCCTTGCAGAAGGATGAATGAGAAAATCGAATTACTTTCCAGCTCTCTCTGTTGCATTCCTAATTCCTTTTAGGTGGTTGTTCTCTTCTTATTGCGTGTGAAGTAAGGAGCTTAGAACAATAATAATCAATTCCTCAGGTAAGGATATAAGTTAATTATCGAAAAATAATCGCTTAGATTTTGAAATTTTCGCTTTAAGCTTAACTTCTCAGTCAGGAAATTGCTATATAAACTCATCAGACATTTTGAAAAGTGGAAATAAACCTCTTAAACAGTAAGATAATTAAAATGTCTAGACGAAGTCGTGTGATTAAATTAAAATTGTCTTGCAGCGCACTCGAGAATAAATGATTCTCTGAACATTGGAAAAAATAATCGATAAATAGATTAGAATGCAAATGCAAAGCTACCTTACAATGAATAAAATTTAATTGAGTTGATGAATACTTAAAATATTTTGAAATGTATGTAACATCCTTATACCTTCATATCATCCAGATTTTAGCGAACTATTCTCAAATATATTCCCTACATAATGTTGCTTTTTGTTATAAACGATGCGTGGATACTTTCAATTAAATATTTGTAACCCATTAGAGAATATCTTTCATAAAATATATATTGTTATGTCGCAAATTTAAATGGCTTCCTTCCGCACTTTTTTACAGATTAATTGAATAATTATTTTAAATATGTATTATAAGCAAACCAAATTACTATGCGGAAAGCTAAAGAGTAACAATTATATTGGTGGAAAAAATGCCACAAAATTTGCATTGATTCTTTATTTAAAAAGTATTATCTCTTTCCAAAAATCAGCAACTTAATAAAGTTAAACTGTGATGATTGTTCTCGTTCACTATAGATGGGGATAATGACGAAAACGAAATAATATCTATTATCTCTAAATAGTTTAATCTGCTAAATGTTTATTGTTTATATGATTGGCGCCTTTGATCTAACGACTGTCCATGAAAATAAACAATTTTCAGAAGATACTATACATCACTCAAAAGATACAAAGATACAATATCGTAAATATTGTACGATATCGTAATTATCATCTCTTTTCTAGTGAGTGGTAAAGATGATGTATATTGTTTATATGACTAGTATCTTTGATGCCACAACTGATCATGGAAGTAAACACTTCGCAAAAGATACTATACAATATCAAACGATATTTTTTGCTGTCTTAAACATTGTATAATACCGTAAATATTATCCTTTTCTTGTGAGTGGGTTCCCGAAATTTCTCTTCGCCCAGGCTAGTACGATTGTCCTACCTGTAACGAGTGGTATAGAATCTGTAACTTCTGATTTTTTTTTCTCTGAGTACAGGATGGTACGACTATCGTACCAGTAACTTCATAGGATTTCCCACTCCTACGGAACTTATCTATGGAAAACTGTAATCACATTATAGAACTGTATAAATCCCACCCTATCCTATTGTATCTTGACATGTAAAATGGCTACTTTTTTGCTAATGAGAAAAGACAAGAATAGGTAACCAACCTCATGTGCTATCTAAAGGGAATGAGACTCTATCTTTCAGCGATTAGAAAATGGGTAAATTACTTTCCTGTTTCTCCTCCAAAATATCAGTTTCAAGACATATTTTGAGATTTTCTCAAACCATATCTTGAACTAAAGTGTTTTAATACCTAGTTTATGTCTATAACGCTTATCTGATTGACAGAATACACTTTAACTCGAGGTATTAAATGAGGTATTAAAACATTTAAAATAATCTAGTTGCTTTCTGATTCATTTTTAATTTCCTTGTTAATATAAAACTAAACACTTATTCAATCTATTTTTAAATTACAAGTTGATCTTATTTTAGAATCGAATTTTATTACGATCAAAAATTATTATCCTCAATTAATGCCATCAGATATGCCAAATATCATAAAAGGCGTTTTGTAGAACTTATGACAGCAGATAGAAAAAGGAAATTGTTTTCTTAGAAGTAAAAAGCAGCGGTTATTCTTATAGAATCTATCATTGTCTATTCACTAGTTATTTATTTATATTTCAACTTCAAATCAAATTTCATTCCGTTTCTGTATTAGATTTAAATATATCGTTTCTCAATACAATTCCTGTATTTTTCAGCGAACGATGACAAATGGGAATAAATGCTTTAATTTATTCATTCATGGATGAAAGTGTTTCGGTTTATTTATTCATGGGCATAACTGTTTCAATTTATTAATTTACTAGAAAATAATATTTAGTTTCCAAGAAAACTGAAATAAAACCAGAAAAAAACGGATGATTGATATTTCCAAAATAAAAACCGAAACCTTAAAGCAAAATGATGAATGTTATCTTTTTATTTTTCATATATTTAATGAGTTTATGCAACAGAGCCTACACACAACCGTGCCACCAAGGAGTTGGAAATTCCTAAAGTCAACCATCAAGATGTTTTTGCCTACAAGACTTTGACACGCAAAAATCCCATTACATAAAAATTAAGATAAAAACAACATTCATTACCATGCCATGAATTTGAATGTCTTCAAGACAATGCGTTTCACAATTTCAGAAACCTTCACTTCCATTTGTGAAAAATATTTACATAAAACTGTCTTCTTAAAAAATGCTACATTATTTCTTAGAGAGTACTTATTCACATGACAGAACTAAGGAAAAAAATATAAAAAAACGAATTAAGGGAAGCAAAAACAAAAAACGGACGCATCATCCTTAAGAAGCCTCGAAAAAAGTCCTCAGTAGAAAAATGTAGATTAGGTGTAATTAAATTCTGGTATTTAATGAGTCCCTTTGGAGGGTTATAATCAAATGAATGAGTCCGTCATGTCTCTGAACGTAAATGAAATTGAGGACTCCTCCTGCATTCTGAATAAAAGTGCTATTAATAATATTTGTTGTTAAGGTGATTAAAGAAACCAAAAGCACGTCAGCTTTGTTAAGCATTCGGCAGCCATTTCAAAAATTGCATTACTTGGATGATTTTTTTTCTGACGGGTGTGTTAATAACACTCGATATCATTCTTTCGTTTTTGCTTCATAAATTAATTCGAACAAAGAGGGTGTCGGACTAGATTTTGTTAAGTCGATAGCGTTGTTATTTACTTCGGAAATAACTGAGAAACATGTCTCTATTAAAGGAAGAATTCTGATTGGTTCAAGAAACAAAACAAAAAAAGACCGAATCTGACTTCAAAAATAAATGAAAACTGACTTCAGAAAAAAAAGAGAACATTTCTTATTTCCTCTTTTTATCTTGTATTGGTTGTTTGAAATTTTAAAATACATGCAGATTTTTGATTGCACAAATTAAATTTCCATTTTGTTGGCATAATGATAAACTTTATATTTATTTGGGGAAGGGAGAAACTCTCTCCGCAGGTTTTCGTTAAGATTTCGAAAGTAACTAGCAAGGAATATTGTCACAATGAAAACATTACACTTATTTGGGGAAAGAAGAAACGTTGACCACATCAGAGATATGTTAGGATTACTTTCTCTGTGGATTTTGCTTACAGGTTTTGAAAGTAACTAGTAACGAAGATTGTGATAATTAAAAATATTACGTTTATTTGGGGGAAAAGAAACGTTGACCACATCAGAGACATGTTAGGATTACTCTCTTTGTGGGTTTGCTTTCAGGTTTCAAAAATTATCAGTAAATAAGATCGTCATAATGAAAAATATTACATTTATTTGGGAAAAGAGAAACGTTATCTACATCAGAGATATGTTAGGATTACTTTCTCTGTGGGTTTTGCTTACAGGTTTTGAAAGTAACTAGTAACGAAGATTGTGATATTTAAAAATATTACGTTTATTTGGGGGAGAAGAAACGTTGACCGCATCAGAGACATGTTAGGATTACTCTCTTTGTGGGTTTGCTTTCAGGTTTCAAAAATGATCAGTAAATAAGATCGTCATAATGAAAAATATTACATTTATTTGGGAAAAGAGAAACGTTATCTACATCAGAGATATGTTAGGGATGCTCTCTCTGTGGGATTGCTTTCAGGTTCCGAAAGTAACTAGGAGGGAAGATTTGAGGAAATATCAATCCAGTTTGATTCGTAAATGAATTTCAGTTGTTCCAGATGTGACGATGCAGAAATGAATTTAACTTTGTAAATCTAGACAAACAAACAAAATATCTTGGAGCACACAAGGGAGGTACTTTAAGAATATTTTCTCTCTGTATTTGTTTTCAGGTTTGAAAGCAATTCGTGAAGTTTTAGGTCTGTATTAGTTATTTTAAATTTTAAAATACATGTAGATAATTGATTGCGCAAATTAAATTCGCTTGTGGTTGTCATAGTGAAAAAACATTCATTTATTTGGGGAAAGAAAAACTGTTGACAGCATCAGAGGTATGTTAAGAATACTGTCTTTGTGAGTTGGTTTTCAGGTTCGGAAAGAACCAGCAAGGAAGATCTGAAGAAATATCAATCCAGTTGGATTTGTACATAAGTTCAATTTTTTCCGTTGTGATAATAAAAGAATATTTTTGGAAACACAAACAAAAAATAATTTATATTGGAAAGAAATTTTGATCACAACACATGCATGTTAGAAATACTCTCTTTCTGGATTTGGTTTGAGATTAGGAAGGAGCTAATAAGGAAGATACAAAGAAATATTAGTCCAGTTTCATTCATGGATTAGTTTGGTTGTTTCCATTGTAGTGATGAAACAATAAGAATATTACTGAAAGTTAAACAAACAAATAGTCTTGGGAAAGAAATGTGGACCACATTATAGGTATGTTCGGAATACTCTGTCTTTCTCTGTGTGGGTTTGTTCTCAGGTTGGGAAGGCACTAGTAAGGAAAATTCAAAGAAATATCAATCCGGTTTCATACCTGAATCAATTTGGTTGTTTCCATTGCGAAGATGAAACAATACGAATGTCGCTGGAAGTTAAACACACAAATTAACTTGGAAAGAAATGTTTACAACAATAAGAGACCTTTCAGGAATATTTCACCATAGATTTGCAATTTGTTCGGAGTTTCGACACCCGTTTTCACAAAAATATGTTATGTATATGAGACAGGTGCCTGTCAAAATTTTCAAGGAATGAATATCTCCACTATGGCTGATTTGTGCACCGCAGGTGAACCACTGCCACACCATCACGGGCTTTCAGTAATCCAAATTCACCGCAGAAAAAGTTGTTGATCGAGGAGAATCTCTTAGGTACATAGCAAACAAAAATATTATCTAAATATATAAGATAAGCAAGAGAACACACAGGGTTCCCACATAAATAAGGGCCACCCCTCTTAACTTCAGAACGACGGCAACTATAGCCATGAAAGTACTGTCTATATATAGTAAAACATCATGTGCTATGCGATGAGACCCCTTTCAGCGCCACCTGGTGGCAAACTCAGGAGTTAGCGTTTCTATATCGAAACTGGTACAAAATAGGGGGGAAATGTCAATCACAAACTTATAGAGCGTTATGGCTTTAGTACCAAAAGAGACCGTGTACACATAAATACAACGAATAGAATGCTTAAAAAGAACATTTGTTTGTTCGCATTAACGTCGCAAGACATGCACAAAAGGAGAAAATGTTAATTTTCGAAAACAATGACCCCATTAAACTTTTTCCTGAGGGAATAACTCAAACGGCAGGTGTATATGACCTTTCCGTCAACATTGCAGGACTTTCGATGGCGTATTACTGCAACATGTGCTAGCTCACCCGACTACGTATATGCTAAAATTTGTGCAAAGTGAAAATAAAACAAGGACTCATATCTGTATTGTATGTAGATGACGGAGAGCACTTTGGACACCGAAAATTAAGGTATCTTGTGATAACTAATTGTTTTTTGTCTTTGTAAACCGTTGTCACAGTTTCGGAAATCGAGAACCATCAAATGTGCATTTTGAGTGTTCTGTTCTTAGTTTTAATATGCACAAGGTGTCTTTTTGTACTAAATAAATAACGCTCTACAACTTTGTAATTGACATTTTGCCGCTATTTTTTACCGCTTTCGTGATAGAAACGCTATCTCCGGAGATTGTTACCAGGTGGCGATGTAAGGGGTCTCATCGTATAGATCATAGACATTTTACTATATTTAGACACTACTTTCATGACTATAGTTGCCATAGTTCTGAAGTTAAAAGGGAGTGGCCCCTATTTAAGTGGGAACCCTGCATAAGTACCCAGCATACGAAATATATATCAAAATGTATAGATATATACAACGATTATAAAGGAAATTTGCTAACAACAAGTAAAGTCAGAAGTTTGAAATCCTACAGGATGATTCAAAATTCAACCTAAAAATATTAGGGAATTTAGAAAGCAAAAATACAAGCCAGAATCGCATATAAATGTATGATCGGATACGCGATCCGGATGAGCGCTTCCGGCCGAGCTTTCCTATTTTATCTTGGCTGGGCTTTGTGTTTTTATAACTACCGTAAGAATTTGTAAGAGGAATTTTGAATCGCCCTTGTTTACAATACGGAATTCCTGAGGTAAATGTCTTCATGTGATGAGCAATTCGGAAGAACGAGACTCTGACCCACATGCCATCCTCGTCACCTGACTACGTTGCAAAAGTATGAGAAGCAAGTATATGAAGAGAAAAGTATATGAAGTACCAAAAATAGTTCTCCTTGAGCTTCAAAATGAAAAGTTAATAAAATAAAAGAAATAATTCCTTAGACTAGGATATTTGCCCTTTATACTGTACAAGAAGAGAACAATAGGACATTGATGATAATTTCAAATTCTAGATGGACTATCCAATTGTATCTCCAAAAAAATATTTCATTATAAATAAAAGGATTTTGCTAATTATTATATTAATTTGTTTATTTAAGGAATCTTAAAACTTATGAGTTTTTAGAAATATAACCGAATATTTATAACATCATTTTATTTTGGATCTTTTCAGTGTAATGTAATTCTTTGGTTAATAACAGATTGTAGTGTATATTAATTTCTATAACTTAGTATAACTTAGCAACTATAGCACGTTATCCGTTAATAAATTAAACGCTAGAAAATTTCAAATATTCTTATAATACAGATCTTTCTTTCAGTTCTAAAACTATTTTAAATATTCAGTTATTTATCTTTTCTTTAGATAATTAAACTTGTGAAAGCATGTGTAAGATACATAAATAACGAATATTTTTATGTTTACATTTGTAGATTAAAATATAAAGATTAAAAAATCTTAATTGCAGACTACAGACTCGTCGAAAACCTCCATAAAGGTAAAAGAAATCAAAGAAATGTTGTAATAAGATTAAATATCTTTCATATTTCATTTTTGTTCGGAAAAAAAGTATAATTTTCCCACAACAAATTAAACAAAACTTTTAGTACGTTCGTCTAACAAAGAACAGCAAATGCATTGTTATAAGCGATATTTCGAAAAATAAACCAAAATATCCAACAACTGTTTTAAAAAAATATGCTTGGAATCTGTTTTCTGTGAATATGATTTTTTCTGGAAAATGTTATGATTTGTTTTTCCTTGGATGGAATGTTCTATTTTCTTCATGGTATTTGATGAATGATTTTATGTCCTTTTAAACCTTTCTGATTAATTCCTGCACATATTACTTTTGAATAAAGGCTTTGTTTTTCTTTATCGCTATTTTCTATTTCTTTTGCATACTTTAAAGGGTTGGTTGTTTTTTCCCTGGATTTAATGATAATTGATTTATTTTGTTATTTTACTGGATTTAATGGTCATGGAGATTCTTTTTGAAACTACGCAAAATAAAATGAGTCAAAATATTCTCATGAAAGTTGTAATGGATAAATTTTTTATCCATTTTTCTCAATATGAAGTAATTATTTTTTTATTTAGGGAAGAATAAAATAAAATTTTTACGAAAATGGAATTTTTTGAAAAGGTATAAAATATAAATTTATTACGTGTCGTGAACCGGATTTACATGTGGAGGTAACTTAGCAGCATTATAAAATTTATGCTGAAAATTGAAGCCTAGTGATTAGGGGTACGGGATTAATTTTTTTTCTCGTTTATTGGCAACACTGACTAACGCATTTCATTCCTAAACGTATATAACAATCATTTAGGAGATTATAGAAAAAAACATTGAGTCAGCTTTCCAATGAAAATCTCAGTGTTGAAAAATCAGTCTCTGTTGAAAAAAGTGCAACATTTCTGATGGCAAGGCATCTCAAAGTGAAAGGTAATAAACTTAGCTTTCATTCTGTTGCTTTGAACGGCAATTATATTTGTTAGTTAAGATGTGATTAATTTTTTTCTAATGTGAGCTAACTTTGCACCGAAAAAGAGAGTTTCTTTGCATCATGAAAATTTGCGATTCAAAGTAATCCCCGCTAATTTTTATTTATTTTTGATATATCAGGTAATATTAAATAATAAGAAAATGTTTGTTTTTGTTCCAGATATGCCTAGGGTGTATGAAAGGGTGTTTGATCCTCGTAAATATCTGGATCACTCTCCAGAAACAGTAGAAGCTTGCCTTAATGGAATTTCACCAGGTAAGTGTACTCTTAGAGATGAAGATCTTGGTATTCCTAAGCTAACAATTTTTTATGAAAGAAAACCACTTCACATAAGGAAGCCTGGATGACAACTGGTTCTCTCCGATGAAAAGGAAGTGTCGTTGCAGCTTGTATAGTCCAACTGAGTGACTTTGGTTTATCAGTCAATAATGTAGACCTTAAAATGATAATAAACGCTTGCCTTATGTGGTAATTAACAGATTAATTTATAAAACACTGAAGAATTTATTCAGAATAATACAAAAGAGAAACCAAAATAATTATAAATGGATAATCTTGTTTGAGAAAATAATATTTTTTATTAGATTTCAGAATATTTTATAATTCCACCCAGGATATCAATAAATATGTCTAACATTAGTCCACAGTGAGTTTGTTATTGAAATTTACTTAAAAAATGACCAGTACAAAGAATTTCCACCTATGAGGGAATTTTGCACAAAAATTTCGAAAAAAAGGTATGTTATTATTAAATTACTGTATGATTCAAATTTTGTTGCAAAACGTTTCTCTAGTAATCACCTAACAAGGTAAAAATCAACTCTCGAAAATCATCGTGAAGTCATGAATATCGGTGCACAGTAACCGCAGATTACCGTGCCTTAATTTCCCTATTTCTTAAATTTTATGTAATGACACATTTCTAATACAAATGGATAACAAATCATTTATCCATTTATCTCCTTAAAAAACGTTTTTTATTTTTCAGTTTTGAGGGAAATTGCATAAACAATGGTATAAGTGTCTTTATGAAGTACCCCTAATGATCTGAAATGCAAAGCTCATTTTTTTCCATCAATTTGATCGTATGGGATACATGTGTCGTAAAGTTGCAAGAGTGGCCATCTCCATTTTTTTCACAAATGCGTTTTTTTAAAGATTTTAAATCTATATGATATCTTCTACCACTTGGCAACACGAAAATGTTTAAAACTCGGCCCTATCCATGCTGCGTGCGAAAATAAAGGTGTGCTGCAAAACTGGCCATCTCCACTAAAGGGTGTGGATTCAAAACCGGCCATCTCCAAATCCGCCACACAGAGCAGCGGTGGTTCCGTAAAACCTTGCCAAACACATGCTTACAGCTGTTAATGTGAAACTGCGGTAAGTTCAAAATTGGTTTTTATGAATTATTGCACTTTTGAACAACATGGAGAAAAATAATGAAGTTCTTTCTCATCGGATACGATAGAGTACAAGAGAGGGTGTGAAAACGCCAACATTAGTTTTATCCATAATGATTCATTTATTTATGCATAAAAGTGGATGTGGAAGACGTCTGTAAGACGAGAGAAGGATAAAGACCACGTAAATGCCAGTTGTACCTTTAGAAAAGTGAGGGGATACCGAAGATCAGCGGCATTTGAGCCAAAAAAGAGCGATATGATCTCTTTCATAAATACGTTCAAGAGCATTGAATTTCACTACTGTAGGAGTAAGAATCAAGTGAGAAATTACCACAACAGTTAACTAAAGATAAAAAAAAATTTGGCGTATTTGCAACTCCAGTTCCCAAGACGAGTTACTCACAGTTTTGTCTCTGGTACTTCAAAACCTATTCAACACCGGATCCAATATTGGTTTTAGTTCGCTTAGTTTTGATGTTCGTTCTTAAAGCTTGGAAATGAAAGAGAGGATCAAAGCAGCTAAGACTGACGAATAGAAGCAAATATTTATAACTGAATCTGCGCTACATAAAAAGCTAGCTGTGTTTTTTCTTTTTCTTTTTTCTCTTAGAAGAGAAAAGAGGGAGGACCTACTTACTTTACGTTTTGACTGCAGAAAAAGCTTTGCCTATCCGAAAATCCTTGTCCACTAGACGTATTATAGTAGACAGCTGTACCTATATAACGTCACCATCGTACACGTCTCATCGAAATATCTCTTGACCAACAATAACGAATTCATTTACACTTAAGGGGACATAATTTCCCAAAGGTTTGCAATGAAATTTCATTAGCTTTCTTTCACAGACAGAAGTATGCCGACTTCACAGGTGTTATGGTTCTTAGAAGTATGGCTGATAGGTTTGGAGGCCGAAGAAAAAACAGCACACTTATGTTTATGCTTCAATGCTGTTGACTAAGAACGTCTGCAGGCACCCTAAGAAGATAAAGTTCCCATTCCAGAGAAAAAAAAATTATACCCCCGGACAGCGTGCTTGCACGAATTGAAAAGAAAATCAAGAAAATTGTGTCAGCCGTTGAGCCAAGTCAACATGAAGAAATTCTTTGAGAAAGTGGCTAGAAATTCAAGCTAGGGAGAGATTATCTCGATTATGACTGAAAGAAAATCAGCAGCATTTTCATAAAACAACCTAAAGATGGTATTTCAAATTCGTCCCGACAAAGAGTTTTTAATAGCTAAACAAAATAATAAAATATTGGTGCAAGGAGACCCCTCTCATTGATCTCAGTCAGATAAGAGCGAATCAGTTGTGAAGAGAGGGAAAAAAGCACGGCCAGTACACTTAGAGTCGTCACTCCAGGCTTAATGGCCCTCTTAAACTTCACGATGTACAAAATTACTGGCGACGCATTTTGGACAGAATTGGAAGAGTGTCGACAAATTGGTCTCCTACAGAAACCCTTTCCAATCAGAAAACAGGAAGGGTGAGAAGGAAATCCTCAGGAAGACACAGACAATAATTCGTGCGACTCTGGAGAATATGTGGCCATAAGAATCTGATTTCTTCGTACAAATGAAAATATCTTTTACGGTATAAATATATACCTCCTTATTTCAATAATATTTTGCGAAACTAATATATCTCCTATTTTCTATACAATTTGGCGTATTTGTTTAGATTTTAGATTGTTGCAGAACTGCCCATATCCAAAATGAGCTGAAAAACTGGCCATCTCCAAAGCAAAAACTTAAATAACTCCCCCGCCCTCTTCTTCATGCATAGTTACCATAAATTGCATACTCAATCACACTGCCTCAATGCATAGGATGCCTTGCAAACCTTTTTTAAATCTCATTGTGGCTAGATGAGACCGAAAATCCACTTTTCTGAAGAATTTTCTGTTTTGGAGATGGCCGCTTTTGCCGCTAGACGACTCACATATTGCATTCTTGATGGCATTTCCGCGATTTCCACCGACTAAACATCATTTAGGACAACACAGTTCATAACAATTTTTGTTCCTCTTTATTTATAATAACTCTCTGAGTTTGTCGTTGGAGTATCTAAACACCCTGCATAATCATTGTATTTTCATATGCACATTCACTGTGTATGTGGGCTTGGTGCACGTTCAATCGGACGTCATAGGTCAGGAATCCTCCCTCTGGTATGTTGCGGAAGTTTGGAGAAAGAGGTGCCAGTTCATATGTCTTTCTCGTCCTTCTCCAGGCGTTCTGAACGCGGTTCAAAATGTCGAGGACCGTCCGTCCCAAACTATACCTTCTCGTTGCTTCAAAATGGTAATGGGTTAATATAATTAAATGAAACTAAATCAAACTAGTATGTACATCCATATATTTCTCTCAATATTTATAATCTCTATAGAAGAATAGAAGCTTTTCATCTTGAATTTTTTGAATTCGGGACAAAAAGTGAAAGTAGTACTATTGAAGCACAAGATTTTGAAAAATTAAGAAAATTATAAAAAAATTGTTCCTTTGACGATTTTTAAATCTCTTTAATCTTACACCCATTCGCAATTACTTGTGTCAATGTTTATGTCTGATATATATCTTGATTATACCTATGAGACACATCTGGATAAGAAGTGTGATACATACCTTGATATAATTATATGTGTGATATATACAGGGTGTCCAACAAAGGACTCCCTCATTTTAAAATTAAATAACTCGGCAACGGAGATCGATAGAAGAACGAAACCAGTGATATGCTTAGTCTGAAAGCCGTAAAAATCTGATACAAAAGTTTCAAAATTAGTTATAAATGTTGCCGACAGGTGGCGCTGCGGTTGTAGCATGCTATTCAGAATCCGATAAGAAATCTATAAACTGTCCTGGCAAGACCGAAAAATCACAAATTTGAATCGATTGTGATGTGATTGCAACGATTACTTGCAAATGACAGTTTATGCTTTCTCTGAAATCTGAACTGAGTTACAACGTACAGCGACCACCTGTCGGCACATTTATAACTAATTTTGAAACTTTTATCAGATTTTTCTTTCAGCTACATATCACTGGTTTCGTTCTTCTATCTATCTCGTTTGCCGAGTTATTTAATTTTAAAAATGGGGAGTCCTTTGTTGGACACCCTGTATCTTGATATCCATATATGTGTGATAAAAAATATTGATACCTTTTGAAAGCACGAAATTCAATGCTCCAACTACGTCAGTCCGTCGATTTTAGTTTCGCTTTTAAAAATTAATGGGAAACCAGCCGCAACAACCTTGATAATTTAAGTATTTTTTTCAAACTACCAAGGCACGAACTTCTCCCAGAACAATACTGTCTATAAAGTTTTATATTCTCAGCTCATGCCCTTTTCCATTCCTAACTCCAAAGAGTGTCATTTTTCTGTCAATCTAATAGGTCTGGTATCACATTTATCTGTCGTCTAAATAAAATGGTTCTTTTAAAGATGAAAATACTACCTACCTAAAATTTCACTATATGTATGCAATAAAAAGATATGAATTTATTCTAAAATATCTATACACATCTTTCAACATTTAAATCTAGTTATAAGAATAAGTTGCTCCACAGCATGAATTTTATTTCCACTCAAAACAGAAAGAAATATCGCGCAAGATTTCGAATAGCAAAAATTATATAAAAATAGGTGATTTTTAATAAATAATTAACATGATTCATAGTTTTTTATGTATTTGTCGGCATACGGCTAAAAGTGACGTGGTCAATTGAAAAGAAAATGGCTTAATGTGTTCTTGTTGTTTTAAAATATCACCTCTGTAACAGGGAAAGTCAGTATATCAATATAACGTCAGGATACAGTATATCGTCGTCGTTCAGCAAAAGTCACTAAATACAAAACTACAGTTCACGAAATATCGTCAATTCAAACTTAATTAATTCTGAGTTGTGATGGTGAATAGTAAAATGATTTTACAGATTTCTAGTTTCTACATTTGGTTTACTGATGTTTAGCTAACATGTTTATACTTAAATAATTAATTGAAGATTCTAATCGACTGCAGTAACCCGTCAAAAATTTATTGTGGACTTATGACTTTTGCTTGCACGATGTTGCACATACGTAATATCTGAGCATATAATGTATACACAGTATTTTCCGTTCGAAAAAACTTTTAAAACACCAGAACACATTAATTCATTTTCTTTTGACTTGATAGCCTTTGCTGTATCTGTTAATATATCTGCATAAATTTATGGAAGATAACATTCTCTATATAAATATACCTTTTAAGCACGCCTATATTTCGCCCAACATTTAAAAATGTTTGCAAAGAAATACAAGTTCCTAATCTCGAATTTTGAATTCATGTCAAAAGGTGAAAGAAGTGCTGTTAACCGGATTTTACTCAACTTTAAATGTTTCTTTACAAGCATTGGCTAAAACCAGCTCTCAAGTTTCCTTACGTAATCTTACGAAACGCAATCCTTACAACAAAATATTTTATCTAAGAATCGGAAAATATCTTGGGATATTTTTACGAACAACAGTTCTTTGATATTAAGAAAAGCCTGAATGTATCCGTTCAAAAAAAATAGGTTTGCTTGCATTGTGTGTTTTTCTGATGATGATAGATAGTGGTCAAGATTGTTGGAGAAATATGTATCCACGCCCTCTTTTATTTGATAAATCTGCCTGGATTCGAGGTATTCTATTTTATTCCTAAGTAATATAGCACAAATAATACATTTGTTTTATTTACTCTAACGGCAAGGATATTTGTCAATTTGCACAGTAATGCATTGATTTTTTATTAAAAATATATTTTCATGTAAGCAAAGGAATCGATATATTTCAACTAGTTTATTGAGAGATGGATTAAAGATAAGATTGTTCAAGATGAAATCAGAATTTAGATTGCTAAGGGGTAGCATATTTCATCAGAATGATAACTAACCTTCTGAGACCTAATTTTGTCAATATTGTGTTTTGTAGCCTCCCCAATAACGACAATAATATAAATAATTTAAAATTATATTTGCTGATTTTCAGTACCAATGAGAGCACCAACGCAGTGCTTGGATTGCGAAATTTTACTGAACCTAATTATGTATCTACTGTTTTTGGCTATTCTGGCGTAATGAGGAAACATGAATTATTTAAAATTACACATGCTGATTTTGAGGAACAGATTAAAAAATAAAACACTTGGATTGCAGAATTATGAACTTAGTATGTCTTTGGCTAACCCTCTCAATAGCGAAAAATCGTCAAGCAACAACGCCACCTATCTCCATTTTGTGAAAAAAAAACTGAATTTTTCACAACATTAACCAGAATATTTCTGTTTTATCAATCTGGTTAGAATGTAGGGTCTCAAGTTCATATCAGATTCCAAAAAAATCAAAATATTCATTTAGATTGCGAAAAATTCAGTTTTTTCTTCCTCTTTGAAATTTCAAATAATTGAGATAGGTGGTGTTGCTTGTTAACCGAAGAAATATAGAATAATTTGAAATTACACATACTAATTTTCAGTAGCAGTATAGAGCATCAAAATGAATCCGGGATTACGAGTATTTCAAACCCCTAAATTGAAGAGCTGAGTGGATGAACATGTTAAGTGACAAATTTGAAAAAATTGAGACAATTGGGCAAAAAACACGTTGAAGTCTAATTTAAATATAGGAAGTTTCTTAAATCTGCAAAGTAAAAAATAAAAGAAGTTTTCAGTGAATGAACATGCTAGTGCGTCTCTTGCTTTTCTTCATGAAGGAAGAACATGTTAAGGGCACTTAACATCTTCTTCCATGAGCTTCTTCATCTGTTCATTGAAACAGAATCGTTTTCTACGTGGGAAATAGTATAGCAGACGAAATATTGGAAGATATTCAAAATAGAAATCGCTTGCTTTAAAAGTTCTTGCAATAATCCTTTACAATTTTCTATGTGCTTCATGCCAATTATACATCAAAGTTGAGACTCATTGCATGACAAAGGAAAGAGCAATTAACGGCAGTAAAAGAACTTTTAAAACTCTTGATTTCTTTTGAATAATGGTTTATTTCAGTTAACGAAATTTATCTTATGAATTTGTACCAGGGAATTTTTTTTACTTAAAAATTTTGCATGATCACTTTAATTTGATTTGTTAAGCTATTTGTGTTTTTCTTTTTTTTTTACACATTTTTTATTTAACGAATTGTTTCATGATGTATCACAATTTAAAACGATGTTTGTGTATTAAAACCTTAAATACTACATTTATTTCATGTTCCCAGACATTCATTTCGATCTCTCCTAAAACAGTGGTAAGACTGCTTTGAGAAAGATTCACAGGTACCATTAAACTCTTCAGTACAAAATCTATTGAATAGGGAAATTCATGGAAAGCGAAATATTTTATGAAAGTAAATCAAGTTAAGAGATAATATCTAAAATATATGCATGAATAATCTCATAATTTTACTTTAAATTCTAATATATATTTTAAACTCTCAGTAAATAATGATTCGAAATCACTTTTCTTAAACTCCAGTTTCGTATTTTTTTTTCCCGCGCTGGGGGTATATTAAATCTCACGTTTTGGCATCTTTATTACTAAAAGGAA
>BGPR01000007.1:4198821-4226853 GCA_013235015.1 Araneus ventricosus | reverse complement strand
ATGGAAGAACATGTTAAGTGCAAAAGATTATTAATTTTCTCTATAATTAAAATAGCTATAGAGATATCAATAAACATAAAATATTTTGAATGCTTTTTCGTCGCAAAAGTGCCGGAACAGCAAAAATAGAGTGAACAAATTTTAAAAATGTAACCTCTAAACTTTAAAGCTCGTTTTCTGAAATTCGCTTAATTGTCACATAACGTGTTCATCCACTCAGCTCTTCAATTATGTCATTTTACTGTATTTTACTCATAATAAACCTCACGAACGAAGTAACGAAACAAATATAGAATTCTTTAACTTCCCCTTCGCCCTGAGTTTTGCAGATGTCGTCCTTGTCATCTGACCGTGGGTAAAAAGTTCGTCCCAAAATAACCCTCGTGTTGCTTCAAAGCGGGACGTTAATATACTAGCTAAACTAAACTCAAATTTCTTGAGTTATGTCCATCACATTAAATCTCTTCATCAATACTGCAACTGCATGTCACTAGAAAGCGCGTTAAATCTGTACAAGTTGCTTTCCATCAGAGGCTTTTCTATGGCTGGAAAAAGCGCTATAGTCAGGAGAGTCGACTTCACTATCTAAAGAATACTGGTTCGCTCACAATCAAAAGCCAAACTATCAATTTGAAAAAGAAATAACAATTTCAACAATTGCACTCTGGAAGAAATGCACGGTCCATCAAGTTATGTTTCACTATAATTTAGACACACATAAAATCATCTTTTAAAAAAATATCATATTATAAAATTGGCAGGGAGATAAACTGGTGCCCAAAAACCATTTTGAAGATGCTACAAAATTGAAGTTAATAAGGATACTATGGTTTGCAATCAGTTGATGAGAATCGTGGGACATACTATCGTCGGAACTCGTATTTTACAGGGAAGATTCGGTTACGAGGGCAATTGGGGGTGCACCAGAAAGGGATAAAGGCGATATTGGAGTTTGACCCATCCTGTTTCACACAAAGCTGATAACGAGATGTAACTTCCATCAATGGTTATATTTGATGTGCGTAATACTTGCATTCATTTTCGTAAACACAGCACAAATATTCGGAAGGATATAAAGATTTTCTTAAAAATTCCCAATTTTTTCCGCATGTTTTTTGTTTATAACATGCTGAGTTTTTCACCAAATTGTACGAAACTTACTAACTACTTGAGAATGTATAAAAGAAGCATCGTGTTAAAATTTGAATTAAAAAATTGAATATTACAGGAAATATGAGCATTTTCTGTAAATAATTTTTTATAACAAAGACGAGTAAGTAACGAGAAGCATTTTTGCTTTTCTACAATGCAAAACAGATTTAATTTTTTAAGTGTTATTGTTTTTCAGAATTTGTTTTATTTTCCCTACGTAGATTTTTTGTTTTTCTAAATGCTTTTTATGATTGTTTAATATTTACTTTTCGTGGGGCTTGGATTTATCCTGAGACATTTTGTATTTTCAACGTCGACCTTCAAAATGCTCTAAACCCCTTAGGTGAGTTGACCGACGTGGGTTTAAAAAGGTAAAATTCAAAACAGGGTTAATTTTTTCATTTCGTATGAGATGCTTTTAACACAACTATAATTAAACTAGATATTTCCATTTTTCAAGAATTCTCAAGAATTGAATAATTGAATTTCATTTCAAAAATTTTTCATTCTGTAATTATCAATCTTAAAGCGGAATTTAGATCGAATATCCAACAATTTATGTGAAAGCTTTGCTACACAGTTTGAGTGATAATGCAACGACATTCTAGAATTTGAGAGACACTTTCTGATATTTTATTTACCAATTATGACAAAAAAAATTAGTTTCCAAAAGAAGCAGTATACTTTACGAGAAATTCTGCTGCATGCAACCACCCTTACATACCTAATTTGTCGCAAAATTGGCTCATTTGAGAAGACTATAAATTTTCTTTAACCGATGATGAATCATTTACTTCTCGTTACCCAACACATTTACGGAGAGCTTCTTTGGCGAAAAACGTGTAAACCATAACTTCCTATACATCCAAATATCGAATGAATCTTATGACTCATTAAATGAGGAGTAATACGACATTAAAAATTTTTATAACGTCTTCGGATTATTTATGAGGGGAAATATTTCGAATTTAACAAGAAATGGAACGAAATAAATTTTAATGGACTCTTAGGTCACTTTCTATGGTTTAATAAACGATATTATTCCAAGAAAATGCCCACAGATAAAAAGAAAATTTTCGTAAACATCGGTCTTAAACTCTTAAACGCATGCGTTTAAAATCATAGTTGCTACAGAAAGTGTAAGTTTCTGATTGAAAATCTAAACAAGACAAAACAGCAATAATAGAACCAATTTATTTGGTGTGAGAAAGTGCTGAATCATCCAGGAAAAATTGCGAAGTACAAAGATATAAATACGAAATAAGGGAACATTTAATTGTTAAAGAGTTAAAAATACCAAAAAATACAAAAATAATAACGAACAACGAGGAGGAATAAGAATCTGGTGGAAGATGTCATCAGAGGCCTTCATCTGCGCAGATTCAAAACCGGAATAGATTTTCTGTAGAGGAAAAGGACTTTTTTAAAAGACTGTTTTGAATTTCTTCTTTGTGGATAAATGTTTTTCTTCCCAATTTATTCCGGAATAGTTTCAGGCATTAGAGGAAAATTTAAATTTAGACCTTATAGTCTTTTTCCTCTACAAAAAACGTATTCTGGTTTTGAATCTGTATGGATGATAGGCCTCTGATGACGTCATCCACCAGATTCTAATTCCTCCTCGTTGTTTGTTATTATTTTTGTATTTTTTTTTTTTTGGTATTTTTAACTCTTTCACAATTAAATGTTCCCCTATTTTGTATTTATATCTTTGTAAGTTTCTGATATATGTTTCATTTTAAAGAAACGGTGTTCAGCAAAGAATCACCTATCATCACTAGTAACAATTCCTTTTCACTTCAGCAAAGCAAAAACAAAAGTATTGAACTTTTGCTACGATAACGAATCTCTGTAAAATAGAAGTAATTAGACTATATAATATGTACGGTAGACTATTTAATATGTTAATCTGTTAGTTACTGATTAAGTTGTAGATTCTTTACTTTAAATTTTATGTTTATAAAGATCTCTCTTGTTCAGCTTTGTGTTTCAGATAAAGATATCCATTATTGGGTTTAGTTTAATTTTTGTTTTACTTATATGAACGTCTATTTTGAAGCAATAGAGGGCTATTTTGGGACGGATCTCGTATTTTTGTCCCGCGGTCAGATGAATACACATCATGGTTGTGAAAACGACAGCATTTTACGTTATCGTTTAAACATTTCATCTTTCATGGTTCACTGGGTTTCATTTTCAATTTTCACTTTTCGGAGATTTCAAAACAAATTCTGTGCATTGAAGAAAATTTCACTTTAATTGTTGCAATCTCGTTACCAATCGCATTTAAGATTCAAGTATATGCTTCTGTTGTTAATATATTTACAATATATTGAAATTCGAAGTGAAATTTCTGTTTTTTGAACAAAGAACGTACATTTATGAGTTCATTTTGAGGTGCAACCTTTACTCTTCAAAATAATTTTTATTGCTTTTATAGAGCAATAAAGAACTTTAATGTCCATAAGTATTGTTTATTCAGAATTATTGATCACATCTTAATTATGGACAGTAAATTGTTCGCGACAGCATGCTATGAGTTGCAACTCTACTATTATGCTTTTGGTCCAAGTATATAAATACAGTAGCTGCTCCTTAATGTGATCACTTCGGGACTTAAGAATTTTGATAACGTTAACCGATTGATAATAATAACCGAATTTTCTAAAATAAACTATATTTTAATCACATCAAGGGAAAAGAAAAAACACCCCTTACCTCAGGCTATCTATAATTTATTTCAAAAATAACAATTAAAAAATTCATTAATTGTTGCTTGTCGACAATTATTCCTTAACAGTTCACTTATATATTGTTCATATTCGTATTGTATTTTAAAATATTTTGAATGATGCTGCACACCGTTTTCCAAAATATCAATTCCTCGCCTCATTTTGGCGTTCGTTGAAGGGTTTTGTTTAACACATTTGTTCCCGTCGGAATCATCGACGTTTATCGAGTGGTCTTGCTCACAAAGAGTTTAGCAAAATTCCAAGTCTGTCACTGTGGCAGCTACTAGAATGTCCTCGTCAATGAACATCCACTCTTCATACTCTTACTTCAGTATACCTTCAGGGAGTTTTCATCTAATGTTTCTCAGAAACCTCCGTGGGCGAAATAGTTTCTTATCGTGTCAGCCGATATCCGATTCCAGGAACTTGTTAAAAACTCTTGCCATGCTGTGTGGTGACAATGTGGAAAATGACCCCCAGATTTTTCATTACTTGTTGAGCGAGAAATTCCATGAACGTCAATCGTTAACGCCGGTTTAAAATGAAGGCGTGCTAAAGAATCAATTCTTTACTTCAAAACTAATAACATTAAACGATGTAGTGATCACACTAAACGAATATTTTGTATTCATTTAAATATGCCGATTCGGGACCAGAGGTTTTGATAATATAAAGCGAATGATAACATTAACAGCGATCACATTAAGAGGCGTCCACTGTAATTTAAGAAGCTAAGTCGAATCAAAAATAGTGCTAAATATCACTTACTGTATGTGTACGTTTTATTTCATATCATACCGAATAAGCTTGCGCAAGCAATCATCTAAAGCTTTTCATTGAAACGCACAGACAGACAGATATATATATGTCTGTATCAGTCCATACTTTTTGTTTTTCCAACAACTGGCTTTCGCAGAGGGTTGGTGCCACAAATTCGGATTAATGCGACATGATCGATACCCAAGATCGATTGGCATTTGATTGTTGGAATTCCAATTCTGGGTTGTCTTTCTCATAGTAGTAATAATCTAACTAGTATTAATACTTTAGTATATAATCTAACTATCTTTTTGTGTTTCTTTTGTATGATTACTGATAAGGTAACATTATTTTATTTTTAATTTTAATTATTAGTTTAATAAGTGTGTATATTGAAAATATTATTTGAGTTTTGAGTGTTTGAAACATATATATACATATATATACACACACACACACATATATATATATATGGGTGTGGGTGTGTATAGCTTATTATCTCTTTTTGATGGAAGAAAAACATCTGAAAATTAATTTCCAAAGAGTTCCATTTCGTGTCAGATAAACAAACGTATAGATTAAGATAAAGTAAAAAGAAGACAGGGAATCATATAAATTTCCTAAAGTAGAGCCTATGAATATATTTTGTAAACACCATGTTTCTGTAGCTCTTACACAAATCGTTGAAATTATGTTCATAAAAGTAAGATTCTGCTTTTTGTTTTTCAGGAACGGAATCACAAAAAGTTTTTATATCACATTAAATTCTCAATGAAGTTTGTAACTGCTTAAAAAATTCATTTCCAAATCTTAACAATTTATTTGGAAAGACCACACGTGCCATTTGAAATAACATTCATTTAAGACCTTTTGGAACATACATTTTGTGCGTTTTTCAGACTATAGTGATCTGAAAAATGCACGAAACAAAAGGACAAACAGAATAAATCTAACAATTATCAGTTCGGGAATATACGATTAAAAAATAAAATGGAATGGAAAATTTTTGGATAGAACCATTACTGAACCATGTGAATTCTAGAAAATATATTTTAATATTTCATAAATAATTACACTGATGACACTAACATTTTGATTTGCAATTTTCGACGTAATTTATTTTTGACATGACAGTTGTTTCTAAGTTCCTTTGTATATAATCTCTAAATAAATTTGAAAGTTTCTTCCTTTTTATACAATGATAAAATTTTAAATGCTCATTAAATTTAAATTTCTGGTTAAAATCTACATTTATCTCATATTCAGAAAAAAACTGTCATCTTCCACAGAAAAACCGAGAAATAAAGAAACTATTGAGAACAATGGGGATTTTGCCATTTAGTTGGAATTTTCAGCTCAAATCATACCAAGTTATTTTCAATAAAGAGGATAACAGATGTTTTTGACATCTGTATTCTTGCTGTCAACAACTTTCCATGACGCGATTGAAATTTTCTTCTTTTTTCCTTCTCCGCATTCCCGCTAATTCCTTAAATTACTGAAACCTCCTGATGTATTTCTGAAGTTAAATAGTGCATCCTAATTTTCGCAAATTCAGTACTGATGATGTTGAATAAATAATTATTTAAGCAAAAATGGAAGAGTATTTAATAGTTTCGAAATTTTCATTTCCTTTTATTGAAAGTTTCCAATTAATTCTCAGTTTAATAGCTGTAAAAAATGAAATTAAGCTAATCAATTCCGCTTAATTTCAGAATATGTCACGCAACGGACACAGAGAAGATAATATATGTTCCAAGTTTGTTTCTCGATTTGGATTTTTTTTTAATTCTGAGGTTTTTTGAAGTTAAATAGAACACATCCTAATCTTCGCAAATTCAGTACTGATGATATTGAATAAATAATTATTTAATCAAAAATAGAAGAGTACTTGAGAGTTTCGAGATTTCCATTTCCATTCATTGAAAGTTTCCAATTAATTATCAGCTTAACAGTTATTTAAAAATGTGTTATTCAAGTCCGAATTATTTTTCGCTTAATTTCAAAATATGCCACGCAGCGGACATCGAGAAGCTAATATATGTTTCAAGTTTGTTTTAAGATTTCGATTTTCTTAAAAAAAATTATAAGTTTCTAGCAAATAAGTGAAACTAAACATTCTTTGCATGTCTTAACCCCATAGGTAAATAACAAGGTGTCTGCCTTATTTTAATAATTAGACTACAGAGACCAGAAGATTCGACGGGAATATTGATTGTTTAATTTCAATTAAATACCTTAATTGATTGGTTGATTGTTTTGGGGGTTTATTGGCGCAAGAGCCAAATTTGGCCATGCTGGGCCAAACACACGGTGAAAGTGCAGGCATATGGTAGGATATAAAATTATAGTTAAAATTCTAAAATATTTGTTACGAATGCTGATAAAAAGGATTTAAAAGGAAGAATTACAACACAAAAGAATGGAACAACCATATGTGATGTATAAAACATGGACTGCAGGAAAGAAAACACCTTAATAAGAGAATTCTCTCCCACTAAGTCTTTAAGATGAAACTGTTGCATTAAAAATTAATTGACGTTGAAAGGTAAAAACTGAACATTCGGTTAAAATATGAAGCATTGAATAAGGCGTTTGGTTAAGGCGTTTTGTATATGGGAGCGGTTTCAAACTAAATATCTTAAGCGTAGCTTAATTTTGAATTTTACTCCTGAAGAGTTTTTCTAATAGTGATAAAATACTATATAAATAATACAAAAACTTAAAAACGCGAGTCGCTGAAAATAATACGATAAAGAAATTAAGCCACAAGGATTAAATATCATAACAAAGAATTTTCCAAAAATTCCTAAAATTAAAATAAATTAGGAATGTAATTAAAATTTCAATTTATTTAAAATATTTCTATCGCCGCTTCACGTTTTTAGAATTTTGTTTTGAGCCAAAGAGTTTTGATAAAAAATTTAATCTCATTTTTGGTATAGGAATAATAACTTGCTTTTTAAAGCTTTCTCTTATTTTTATTACACTCCTTACCTCACCTCACCATGCTTTTCATTTGTTCAAAGAGAGTTTACATAAATCTGAGGCTCAGTTTTTAAAATATTCAAATAATTTCGTGCTGACATCTAATATTGTCAAATGCGCAGTAACTACAGGGTGTCCACTTATAAGGGCCACCCCCTCTTAACTTCAGAACGACGGCAACTATAGTTATGAAAGTCTTGTCTAGATATAGTAAAACGTCTATGCACTATACGATGAGAACCCTTACAAGTGTTGTATTAAATTTTAAACTCAAGAATTTGTTCAAAATTATTTAAATTCTATCATTTTTTCTTTCGGCTTTGTTTTGATAAATTTGGAATTTTAAAAGTTATTCGTGTTTTTATAAGTAGCAAAAATCTGATGATAAACCATTAATAATAATATTGTAATTTTTTATTTGTTTCAAGAAAGTACGAATGCAGCAGGTCTGTTAAGCGAATTTCTTTCATTTTTGCAACTTGGCTTTTCTCTTTACGAATCAACGTTTCGAAAAGTTTTTTCACCCCAGCGAAAAGAATTTGAACCCCTCCTGGTAGGTTTTCTGACCCTGGAAAAAAATGTTTCTGTGTTTACAAAATGCAGTAAAAAAAAAATTCTGAATAATCCCCGTTTCCCTGATAAGGGTCTTGTATACAGTTCTTAAAAGCCAGCTGCTGGGTGTTTCTTGGTCTTAGGGTCCTGGTTCTAGGAAATTCCACCCTTCTTTCATGACCTATGATTCGAGATCCTAATAAAGATGTCAACGAGGTGTCGCGGTTACATTTTCCCATGCACCTAGAGTGCGTCTGGAGCGGTTGTTTTTGTCATTCCTAATTGGCTAAAAATTGGTGATAAACCTTTGGTTCTGGAAGAACTTGTAAACCCTTGGCCAATCGGGGGTGGTTATTTTCCTGGCGCTAAAATTCTGGTTTTTTTGAGGCAGTTGGAATTAGGCTGAGAAAAAAGAAGGAAGCTGAGAGAAAGAGGAGGGCTGTGCCAGCCCCCTCCGGGGCCAACTTTGATCTGGGCGGCGAATACTTTGTCATGCCGAGCATAAGCTGAAAATATCCAGCGAGCCGAAACCATGCATCTCATAACGAGATTCTGTAAGAGAATCAATTGATTGGATGTAGATGGCTGAGCCAGAGAGCTCTGATATCAGCCATGATGAAATACTCCTAAGCCTTCCTCATTCGATTACCTATTTTCAATTGACCATAGTCCCTGCCATGGCCATTTCTACACCTATAACGCTGAAACTGTCACAGTGGATTTTCTGATGAAAAGACGCAGGGAATCTGGCGACCAGCGCTTAGCTAAGATTGACCAGATCGGTTCGCTACATACTATGCTCGAGATAAGTTACTAAATTTAATTTTTTCCTTGCTAGTGCTACAATAGTGAAAATGAACAAATTTATAAAAAAAAGGGAAACTCCGAAGCATATTCTCGGTGTAGACATTATTTTATCAGACATAGTATTATTAGTATTCAACCATTGGATTAGTAAGGTTTTTGCAATTTAATAATAAATTATAAAAAAAATGAATAAGTAAATATATATAGACCAAGTAAGTTGTAACTATTACAGATCGCTTTAATGTCATGTGGTGTTTTGAATGTGTTGGATAATTATAAATATTAATACCTATAAAATTCAAATTTCATTAAATTATAAATTCTATTCATTATATGTGAAACTTAAGATGTTGGAGTGATACCTGTAAAAATGATAATTAATACTGTTTGATGCTATGTGTAATTAAAAATGAATTACTTGCGTAATATATATAATGAATAATGAAGTAATATATTCCACATATTATTAGTTAATAATAAGCCATATAGGACTCTGGGATGTTCCTGATGGAGAACTACGATGCTCAATCACCATATGGACTAAAAGTTTTGTATGTAAGTCTGAAATGACATGCAAGATAATTTGTTATTATTACGGACTGACTAAAAATCAAGTGGCTTGAATTAATTTTCTATTCCATTTTATATCATTTGAAAACACAAGCTTGTTAGAGTAGAACACATTATTAATTTAAATCTTAAGAAATATCATTATATGTGAAACTTAATATGTTGGAGAGATACCTGTAAAATGATAATTAATACTGTTTGATTCTATGTGTAATTAAAAATGAATTACTTGTGCAATATATATAATGAATAATGAAGCAAGATATTCCATATATTATTAGTTAATATTAAGTCATATAGGACTCTGGGATGTTCCTAATGGAGAACTACAATGCTCAATCACCATAAGGACTAAAATTTTTATATGTAAGTCTGATATGACTTGCGAGATAATTTGTTATTATAACAGACTGATTAAAAATCATTTTTACCTTATAATGAGATAATTAAGTTATGAAATTAATATTTATGTATTGGTATAAATATTAAATTACATTTGAATGTCTGATTACAAATTGTTACTTCATATGTATGTTCTAAGATATTTAATATGAAAAAGGATCAATGATAGGTATAAAATCTATAAATGAGAGTTATGTTAAGTTGCTAAGATAATTGTGTGTCAGTTTATGAATCACTATGTATTTGTAATTGATTGTGTTTTAGTTGGGATAACAATGTTTATACATAGAGATATGTTCGTTAATTATTAAAATGACAATTAATATAGTTTTTGGAGACAAAATATAAGAATAAGTTTAGTAAAGATTATGTTAATTATTAAACTGTTAGAAGCAACTATTAAGAATTTCTTTTATACAAACTTAATTTCAATGAACAAACTTAATGTTGAAAATGCAGTAGAAAAATCAATTTTATTTTGAATGTGATTGAGATGTCTTTTATAAACACTGGGTCGACCCTAAGCTAAATTAATACATGATACAATGAGTCATTTTCTTTTATTGTGTTTTATTAATATTTGTTTTAGTGTTTTGTATTTTGAATTTATGTAATGTATTTACATACAATGATTATAAGGCAAAATGAGGTATGAAATTGTGTTTGTATGATGGTAGGATTAATATTGATTTTTAATAAATATATTAGTTAAAGGCAATTTGGTCTCTGATTTTTCTTCACTAACTTAATGACAATGATGGAGGTAACTATTTGGAATGTTCCTGGGTTAACTTAAAAATATAACATCTAAAATTTTAATATAAAAACACAACGCAAAATCTTAAGATCTTTATGAATTGTTTTGGTAATTAAATGTAGTGATTATTTTAAGGATAAATTAAGAACTAAAATTAAATTGAAGTTGAACTTTATGCCTGTTGCTGAGATATTACATTGAGTGAGGATCTTTAATTATTGATTTGTGAAATGTTAGATGTTTAACTGATTTGATGATTTGAGACTTTAAGATTGTTTACATGTGTATAGATCCATCTTGAATAATTATGAGCAGATAATTAGGCATATGTTGAGCAACAGGTGTAATGTCATTTAAGATACCTAAATTACAAAGAGTAAAAAGATATAATTAGTAGAAAATTCGAAAGTTTATAATTTTGTATTAATTTAAAAGTTAACAAATTGCACTTCTAATATTAATATATAATATAAAAAGAATACCTAAAATCATAAATCTTTACGACACAAAAGCACCTGATGGCAAACTCCGGAGTTAGCGTTCCTATCTCGAACTGTGCAAAATAGAGGGAAAATGTCAGTAAAAAAGTTGTAAAGCGTTATCGATTTAGTGCAAAAAGACAACTTATGTACACATTAATACAAAGAATAGAATGCTTAAAAATCAAATTTGTTTGTTCGCATTTTCCGAAATTGTAACGTCACAAGGCATGGGCAAAAGGAGAAAATGTTATTTTTCAGTCAATAAAATGACCCCATTATACATTTTCCTGAGCGAATAACTCAAACAGCAAGTGTATGTGACCTTTCCGCCAACAATGCAGAACTTTCGATGACGTATTACTGCTGTTTGCGCTAGCGCACCCAACTATACGCTAAAACGTGTGCAAAGTGAAATTCAAATAAGGGCTCATATTTGTATTGTAGATGACGGAGAGCACTTTGGACACCGAAAATTAAGGTATCTTGAGATAACTAATTGTTTCTTCTCATTGTAAACCGTTTTATGACGTCACAGTTTCGGAAATCGAGAATAATCAAAAGTGTATTTTGAGCTTTCTGTTCTTAGTATTAATATGCACAAGGTGTCTTTTTGTACTAAATCAATAACGCTCTACAACTTTGTAATTGACATTTTCTACTATGTTTAACCGTTTTCGAGATTGGAACGCTAACTCCGGAGTTTGCCACCAGGTGGCGCTTAAAAGGGTCTCATCGCATAGCGCATAGACATTTTACTCTATCTAGACACTACTTTTATGACTATAGTTGCCGTCGTTCTGAAGTTAAGAGGGGGTGGCCCTTATTTAAGTGGGCACCCTGTAGTTACTGCGTATTTGACAATATTAGATGTCAGCATGAAATTATCTGCATATTTTATCCAAAATGAATTTATCCTTTATGANNNTATCTGCATATTTTATCCAAAATGAATTTATCCTTTATGAAATTATCTGCATATTTTATTATTTGTGAAGTATCCAACTACAATGCAGAACTTTTGAAGCGAATGATTTTCGAAAAATTTCCAGAACTAATAACTAACGAACTCTAACAAATAATGAATTTAGTGATAACACGTTAAATCATTATTCCATCACTTCATTTCAACCCAAGAAGTTTGCTACTTTAAAGAATGGTTTCCCTAAGCATCTGGAGAAACTTTTGCCTCCTATAATGTGTTGCCTTTATCGAAATACAGCAAATAAAAGCCAAATACTTTTCATCTATCGTAAAATAGTCTAAATAAACCCATTTATGATATTATTTGTATTCTTGTTGCGAACATTTATTTTCATATACGAAGTATATTAAGGTGTGAGAGAGTTCTGTGCTTGGCTCGCTGTCTCTCTGCGAAATAAGAAATATAGAGAAGATAGCAAATAATAAGAAAAGTATAAAATAATCTCGCAGGCTTCTTTTGTAAGTCTCGTATTCTATATAACCTGTTTTGCTAATGGTATGAAGAAACACATTTTCTTTTAGAGATACACTTTAGTATTCCCAAAGCATCAACTCTAGTGGATTCATTTGTAGATAATCTCGGAAATAATTACTTGAATACGGAATAATTTCCACAGTATACTGAAAAAGATAAATATATTTCAGAAAAAAGTATGTTTCAGTTGTCTGTATCAATCGTTCTAATGTAAAGGATTACTAGACTTGCTATCTAAAGTTTTTAAAAGCGTTATTTTATTGTTGCTCTTGATCTAGACAATTTAGAAGCTCTGTCTTTTATTGCTCACGTTTATTGCTCAATCACGTTTCCAAAAAAACCAACGAAATTTCTTAGGTGTCTTCGTGACCATTTCTTTTACTATTGCTTATTTCAGACATTTCAAAGCAATTTCCTTCTGTGGAAAGTATTTTATGTCATAGATGGCGCTCCTGTTGCACCGGGTGACGTCGGTGGTGCGTCGTTTGTATATATTTATATATTTGGATGCTTCCCAGCGCTACTGGCTTTTTTTCTTGCTTGCTCTCACTGATGTACCTACACCTGCTCACGCTGGCTCCTTCGCCACGGACTTCACCTCAGTCTGCAGTGGATCTAGTTATTGTGCTTTCTGGAAGTGGCATGTGTGTCGAGTGAACACGTGAATGTTAGTTTTAGTTTGTTGTAAATAAAACACATGTTTGTTGTATTGGAGGCTCCAGCGTCTTCTTTGAGATAGTATCTGTCCTCACCTTGGCATTCGTGTGGGTTCCCAGGGCCCTGTGGTGGAAATTGTTGTACTCATCCACCCTGCACTCACCCAACTGGTTAGATAACCCTTGAGGTTATAGGCATCAGGGGTGTGGAGTGGCATCATGTCATGTCCTCACCTTCCGCGAAACCTTCCATACGCAGCGGTTATGCACGAGCCATTTTTAAATTTGTATAGGATTTCAGATATCTAAAATATCTTTAATTCCTGGGATGCATAAATGCAATCAATGAGCTCTAAGACTGCAGGGTTTATATGCTTGCATTCGCGCACCATTAATAAAGACTTTGAACTAAAATGCAAATGATTTTCAGAAATCTTCAAGGACTTCTGCAGTGGACTGTCAGTGGGACCGACATTTACAGTGGAATTTGTATAGGACTGAATGTCATGAAGTGCAGTTTTCAGTTCATGCGGTAATTTTTACTCTTCTGACTAAATGTGATCGACCTGTTCTTGGCATGTCCGCTGTGCTCAAACGTTTATGATTAAAATTACTGCACTGCCGGAAAACTGCATTAAATGACATAAACTCGGTCCCAGGCACATTCGTCATTTGACTGTTAATTTCGATTACGTTAAGACGTTTTACCACATAGATTTTTATAGCCATCTACCAGAGAAATCTCGAAGTTCTACAATGTAGAATAATGCCGCTATATACAGAGTCTCACTTTTATGTGGTCGCTTTTCAAACATAAATTAAAATATCTGGTAATAATATCTCTGATATAACTAGGTCATACAATAATAACCAAATATAATATAAATAGGAATATGTCTACCATAAAAAAATTTAATTTGTTGAAAAATCTTAAATTCAAAAGTCATTTCATTTATCTGAAATCTACAGTGGTTCTTGAGTGTCACTATGGAATGGTGTTTCATTTCGCCCGTGAGTAAGAAAAAATTTAAAGTATGAAATTATTGAACTACAAATCTTTTCAAAACTTCAAACTAACTTCTTGGCTGGAGAAATTTTTAAAAATAATAATCTGATTTAAGTAGTATCTGGTAATTTTTTTATTTGGTGCTTGATTAAAGAGCTCCTTAGAATTTGAAATTATTTCTCCAATTTACCTTTCGTTAAACACAATGATTTTTGGGTTTGGATTTTCTTCAAGGGCGGATGCGGGGGGAGGCTTTGGGGATCATAGACTGTCCAGAATGCTACGCATTCATTTTTTAAAACTTTCCTTATCTAGACTTTTCAGAAAAGTAATTGCAATACAGGAGGGTCATTTTTTTCAACCTCCGATCTATCCATTAAACAGGCAGGCAAGTGGTAGGAGGTGGGGATGCGCGGTAGACGGCGACGTATGTCTCGAACCATAACCTCAACTACTGTCGACGCCAGCTTGATCTGAGCTGTCGGCATGTAAACATGGCTGGTAGAGTTAATGCTCCCACCAAGTACAAGTTGCGTAGTGTTATTCGCTTTCTTCAAGCAGAAGGTTGGTTTGTGGAAAACAATTAATGCAGCTATTTCTTGTCGGACTTTACGACGCCTGCGAAGAGCCGTTCTTACTTCTAGAGTTGTCCCCATTAATAATAACGCCCGGCCTCACAGTGCTGTTGTAACCCAGCAGCTACTGGAGCAGTTTAAATGGGACGTGTCTTATCACCCGGCGTATAACCCTGACTTAGCGACGAGTGACTTTCATCTCTTCGCTGAACTGAAGAACTGTCTAGGAGGCTAAAGCTTCCAGAAAAATGAGGAGATTCAAAGCATCGTTAAGGCTTATCTCACATCATTGACGACAACGTTCTTCGAAGAGGGGATCGGAAACCTGGTACACAGATATAACAAATGTCTGAACCTTCACGGCGATTATGTCAAAAAGTAACCATGTTTTTTACATAACTTTTGGTAATAAATTCATTTTGTTCTCTACTCTTCTCTTTTTTTATGATCCATCGGAGGTTAAGGGGAAAAAACGACCCTCGTAGTAACAGGTCAGACACAAAAGCGTATTTAGGGGGATGATAACCCTTGTCCTCCCTGATTAGCGGGCAAATTGACATGAATTATTTTGCTTGTTATATCAGCTGGACGACTAGCGATGACTCAAGAGACAAGAGGTTTGTTGCAAGGCTTTCGCGGGTGCTCACTGATTGCCCCAGTATGCAAGTACTGCATACTGATACAGCACTGTTACATAATTGCGCAGCCTGCGGCGATAGTATTATAACGATCGCCGAGGCAGTTTTCAGTGCGGAAAGGAAACTTCTTGTTAAAAAATAACTTTTTTCTTAAATTTGAAGGTTCAAATAGTTATATTTAATGGTATAAAGGTTTGAAATATGTTTAATAGCCATGCGAAGATTCAGGTCTAAAAGATATCAATTTCTGTAAAAACCCTCATCATTGAGCTTCTCTTAGAGAGCAACTAAAATTCAGTTCTCTGCAATGCCGATATATTTCTGAATATTAACGGTATTTAGCTATAATTTTTCATATAAGCTGCGCTATATAACTGGTTTCCAAATTATGAAAGAAAAATTATATTACGTTTTACACATGTGCAGTTAAAAATTATTTACTATAAATACTCATATTTCCTTGAATATACAGTGTGCCCTCTAAAGTCCGTTGTCACCCCAATAATTTTTGAACGGCAAGAGATATAGTCATAAAAGTGGGGTCTCGTATAGTAAAGTTCCCATGCGCTACGCAAGAAAACCGCTTACAGCTTTACCTGGCTGCAAAGTTCGGAGTTAGCTTTCTTATCTCAAAAACAGTACGATATACGGGGAAAAAGTCAATTACAAAGTTGTTCAGCATCATCGGTTTAGTAAGAGAAGACACCTTCCGTACAGTAATGTTAAAAATAGAAGGCGTTAAGTGTATATTTGTTTGGTTCGCAACTCCCAGAATTGTAACGCGACATAACGCGGAAGAAAAGAGAAAAGGAAGGACGTAATATCCGATTTTCTAGAGGATTTGACGTTGAGTGACCTCGGGAATATATGGTTCCAACACGACGGCACCCGTCTGCACAAGGTGTCAAGTGTCCAACAGTGCATTCGGGACACATTCCAGCAACAAGTCATTGGGTATGGTATAAAGATAAAAATGTCAATCTTGAAGATGTGATTGACATATTTCGCAAGAAAAAGACAAGGAGATTGTCGGCTACTAATTGAAAATCTTGTTAAGAGGACTAAACTTTTTGATTAAAAAAATAAAATGATACATTTTTAATTGACTATATAGCATTTTTTAAAGCTGAAACTACCCATTTATGTGAAAAATAGTTTTTTCACAGTGTCTTTCACCGATTCCTTGATCCTTCCTTGTATAAGTTGTTAAGCCCTTGTTAAGTTTAATAGTTTAAATTTAATTAATTAAAATTTAATTAATTTTAAATTAATAATTACTTCAGTTAAGTAATTATTAATTTTTAAGAATTAAAAACACGAAAAAAAATGTTTCACATCCTTTAACGGATTAATATATCTGTCCTTGGTTTTCTTGTAAGTTGTTTGTATTGAAAATTCTGTTTATGTAACAAACTCGGATGACATCATAGTTAGAATAATTAATAAATAGTATGATTCATTAGTTATGATAAGATTCATTAATATGACCCTTTAGTTAATTTCGAACATGGGATTAAATGTAAATATAAAATTTATAAAACATTGCGAATAGAGAGAAATGCAAAAAAATTAAAGCTATTTATTTCTTATCTTATTTAAAAAAGAACCTTATCAGTATGCTGTTCAAGTATTGAGTATAAAGAGAAAGAATATAAAAATATGATATTTTTCGGTAATTTTTTTCACGTATTGATTTTAAAGACAGATATCGTATTTGAAACTCCAGCTCAGTTATGCCATAAAATGAAATACATATATCTAACATTAGCAAATCCTTAAGTTAATAAAATACTTTGGAATATTTTTATTGCGAGGTTCATTCAGCAAATTTTCCTATCCGAAACAAATATGATGTCAAGTCACTGCACGCCGGATTTCAATAATCTAAATGCAAATTTCTGAATCACAAACCTTGACAAAAATTCCTTTCTAATTCGGTTATTTCATAAAACAAATTTTTTATTCATCATACGTGTTCGCATCTCGAAAAAATAACTCAATGCTTCGTATACATTGATTCGTATCGTGGATGACGCGAAGAACAAAATTTATTTTCTGCAGAGCAATTTTTTCTTCATCTGTTTGCTTTAATTCTTTTATTCGTTTTAACTCATAAATGTATATTTCTTTCTTTAACGGGTTAAAAAGGCGATAAACATAGGAATAGCATCCTCCTTCTTTAAATTAGTTTTGACACCATTTTACGCCTTGCTTTTCCTCTATCAAAGCGAAGATGAAGAACCTTCTCTATCCATGATGGTGTTCGCTTAGAGAATTCCAGTACTCTAGATAAAAAGAGAACGAACATTAATTTTTCCTTAAAAATTCTCTTTTTCGATGAAGTGTGACTAATAAAACTGTTTCTCCGAAGTAACGTTTCCATAGTTAAAAAAGCAATACAAAAAACAAGATCTTTTCACACATTCATCAATTTTCGAAACGCATCCATTCCTCCTCATTCTTTCTTCTTTTTTTCTCAAAATCTATTCCTCCTTTTATTTTGTCTTTCTTCTTTCGTTTTCCTTCGCTCTGCTTATTTTTGTAACTAGTGCAATTCCCTGGCCTGTTGCCATGTACAGCCATGCACCCTTTACTGCTTTTATTGAATGACGGCGATGTATGCGTTGTGAAGAAGAAGCCTGGCCGAGATGGTGGAAGAGAAAGTCGCATCGATTCCTCAACGGATCCCTACGGGACACCTACGGGTATTCCCTTCTAATTACATTTTCAGAATGCCCGACTTCACCTTTTGAGAAGCGCACATTCATGACATTTGGCTTTCTATCCTGCTCCTGCTGAGGAAAAATGTTTTCCTTTTCAGCTAATTATGGCTCAAAGAAATAAAAATAGAAACTTATTTCCTCTGACCAGTTGATTTCCCTTTCTTCGCTCTTCTCTTCTCTTATAATGAAGGCGTATAAAAGAAGATATTGATATAGAAAAATGACTAGATATATATTTAATAAGTTCTGACATAGAGTAAAAGATATAGGTATGTAACATATTAAAGCTGTATTTTTCATCAATAATTCAAGCATCTCAAGATTTTGTACAATATCGTATAATATTGTACAATAGCAGTTTTACATTATTATACAATATTCTCTTATTTTTACGTCACAATGCATAATTTCTTTCTACTACTGAGGAAACTCATACATATTTTTAGCACAGCAAATTTCTGAATAAATATCTCATGATATAAATATACATATAAAACAGGTGAATTCTGCAATATAGGTGCCCGTATGCGCCTCACATATTATTGTAGATTGATAATTATTGTCATTTAAAGCAGAAATACTAATGAAGATAATATCATGCTTGCTGAAACCAGATTTAGTATTTTTTCTTAATCACACATACGTAAATTATTTGATCCCTTAAGACTTTCTTTTTTCGGCTGAAAAGCCCATCGATTATGAATTTCTATTTCTTGAAATTAGAATAAAAGGTACGTGAGGTAAATATGGAGATTTAGAATAGAATATGCCATTATCTATTGCTCCATAATTTTGAAGGTACAGATACGGGCTTTTACCAAGGTATAAGAAATGTGCCTAACACTGTTGTCATGTACCTTTTGCAGCTTTCATTGACGGACAACTATGTTTACCTTCTGAAAAAGAAAATGAATTGTCGAGATGGTACAGAGGGATGTCATATCGATTAATCAACAGAACTTATTGGCACATGTGGGAATTCCCTTCTAAGTATATTTCCTGAATGCCGGTCTTTTTGAGAAGCACACATTCAAGATATTTGGTTTTCTATCCTGAGTCTAATGAAGAAAAATGTTTTCCTTTTAAGAACTGTATGGCTCCTGACCTGTTGATTTTATTTTCTCCTTACTTTTTTTCTTTCCTTTTCTTATATTGAAGATGTATGAAAAGATATACTGATATAGAAAGGAAATGAATGATATGGATTTAATGTTTGGGGAATTTCAGAATAACGGTACATTCGTATAATATGTTTAAGCTATATTATGTTATCAATAACGGATGAAATAGTTTTTTGCCATAAATTTCAAATGAGGATATTTAGATATGAAAACATTAACTCAGTAGATGAATATTATTCTTTATAAATTGACTGGAAATACTCTTTATTAGTTGACATCAATAAAATCCAAAAAATGTTCTGTTAAAGAGTGGAATTCATTATATCTCTACTTACACTTCATTTTAGCTCTATAACCAAAATGAATATAAATTTCCCTAAAGCTTTTAAACAACTACATATTTTCCATGAACTAAAATTTCTTCAGGTTTTGTAAACTACACTTTTCACTTTAATGCGACTAGTATCAAAATGTAAAAAAGACATTGACAATTTCTTGAATTTTTCGATATTTTACTTCAGGCACAGGGATTTTGAGAAATATGCTAAATATATGTTTACGTTAAAATAATAATTCTGTTTAATTTTTTATAGAACCTTCTTATAAAACTGACGCCATTATTCTTAATGTATGAGTTGTATGCTTATTTTAGGTAAGCTTTTGCCTCTTTTTTCTTAAGTAGTTTTTGATTAAGGCTTAGGCATTGGTCTATAGACAGTTTATGCTACCTTTTGCTTTCTTTGAATGGCGACTATTATTTTCATTAAGAACAGGAGAACTATCGAAAACTTCAGCGTTTTTTTTCCCTCATTGAACTTTTTTTAAACAGAACACAATGGTCGTTATATTTCTTATTTCAGTCTAAATGAAATCAAGAAACTGTTTCATAGGTTTAGACCTATCTTACAGAGTACTTTCGAAAACTGGAAAAATAGCTTCTAAATTGAAAAATTTAGGTTTAAGTGTCTCATGAGCGTTATCCAACTTCGGTAAATTCTCGAACAAATTTTCAATGCTAAAATTATGTTACAGTTATATAGGATAATTCTACGGTCATGGGACAAACTTCGAGGGGTGGCCAGGCATACGATAAGCATCCAAAATTACACAGGAACATGAGTGCGCAAACGCCATCTGGAGGCAGCAGAAGGCATTTAAAATATTACAACGCTGGCTACAATTGCGGACACTTTTTGAAATATGTGCATTTCTAAAAAATATCTCCTCGGACTTCGACCATATAAATAATAGGTTTTAACTCACAATTTGCATTGAAGATTAGGTCAGGCGGGCATTTAGGGGACGGACCAGAAATTGAATAAGTCGAAAAGGGATTTTGGCTCACCGCGCTTCACAGAACAGTGATAAGGGTTTGAAACTTTCATCAAGTCTTTTGTGTATTGTGTGCAATATTTACATGCATTTTCGTAAAAATGGCACGGATATTTGGGAAGATATAAAGGTTTCTTAAATTAAAATTTCCCAAATTTTTCCGAATGTTTTTTGTTAATAACTTGCAGAGTTTTCACCCAAATTCTATAAAACTTACAGAATGCGTGACAATATGTCAGAGAAGCATTGTATTGAAATGTGACCTAAATACTTTGAATATTAGAGGAAATAAAAACATTTGTAGTAAATAATTTTTTATTGCGCATGAACGAAAAAAGTACCGTTATTTTTCTTTTGCAATTTTAGGACCAGATATATAGCGCAACTTATATAAAAATTTCAGTTCAATACCGTTAATATTCAGAAAGATATCGGCATTTTGGCAAGCGCTGTTTTATGTTTAATGTAATCTGCTGCCTCTAGATGGCGTTTGCGCACCCATGTTCCTATGTGATTTTGGATGATTGATCACTAAGGTGATTCGAAAATAATCGATTTTTCAAGTATCGAATTCAAATAGGAATTATATTTTTAATCTTAAAATCACGCAAAGAGCCTAAAGTTTCTAAAAAATGACCAAAAACAACAATATTTGAAAAAATCGTCGAAAAAGTCGATTTTTTGAGTATTAAATTCTAATAGGGCGAGAAAGTTATATATTACCATGCTAATCAACTTGAAAATATGGAAAACAAATTATACTTTTAATCTTCAGTTCAGGCTCTTTTGCCTAAAATTTGGAAAAAATGACAAAAAACAACAATATTTAACTCTACGCTAAAATTTTACAGGCTACAGATTTTGGTTTCTAATAGCATCTAAGTACTTAATTTTAGTTGCATGATGACAGAAAAATTATATTTAAAAAGCATGCGCAAGAGGCCAAAAGTTTTAGATTTTAAGTGAAAAATGGAGGTTTTTTACAGTTTAACAAATAAATTCATTGTGGTATTTTAAATTATAAAATGCTATCTTTCTATGTTTAGGACCGTATTTAACGAACGAATATCTTTTAATGGCAAATCAGAAAGTAGCACATATCTTCATAATGTAGTTAACAATCATTTTGAGTTCGTTTGTAGGGTTTGTTTCGGAAATGAAACAGCATAAGACCCGGATTGCACATGCGAGTCATTGGAAGTTTCTGAGAGGTCCAATATCTCTTACGGCTAGATCTGGAACGCATTGTTATGTCTGGATTGCTCTGACAATATCGAAACGGTACTGCTAATCCTTACCAAGATCAGTTTTATTTATATTGATTTCATCTAACTCAATTGCATCGAAATGTATAATGGTCAATTTCTCACAATTAGTCAGTTGTTTGCCTATTTTCTCGGAAAATGATGCTGCTCCCGTCGTCTCTCCTTCCAAATGTCCAAATAAATGTTTAAATTGTTGCTCGTTGAAGTGAAGTAAGCATATGAACCACTGCAGCTGGCGCTGAATTTATTTTAAGTTCTATGTTGTGGATAACACCACTTTTCCATCCTGTGTTTGTGGCTGTACTATCACAACCAATTGCTTCCAGTTCATTAATGTCAACATCATTATCTTCCAGATACCCAAGAATGCACTTGACTATATCATTACCGTTTCCAATTGCTGGCGTGACGACCCACCCTACCGATCACCCCTCGAAGTTTGTCCCACGACCGTAGAATCACCCTGTATATTATTATTATTCTTGCTACTCTAAAACTCTAAATTACTTAACTGTAACTGTTATAGGAAGAATATTTTATGAAAATTTGTACCTTCCCCATGTAACTAAATTCTATAAGCTTTGAATAAAATGCATTTGTATGATTTAAAGAAATTTCTACGATTGGTTTCTGTATGTTTCATCGCCAACAATATTCGTCCATTAAATTTCAATGATTAATAACCTACATATAATATAAAAATCTCCAAAATTAAAATATTTTTACAATATCATTTATTAATATTCTTTTTATAGAAATTTGTCAGTATATCTGGGCACTACTTACTATAAAAATCTAGACTATATTTCGTATGCATGGGAGGAGGTATAACGTAAATATAATAAATTATATCATTGCATTAAGGAAAAAATTTCAAATTCCACTGGAAATTATACGAAGCAGCTGAAATTTCAGTTCTTCAGCAAATTATGTTAAAGCTTTAACCGGTTTGCCCGTGCGCTGTACGGGCTACCCAAAGTTGACCCTAATTGGTTTATCCGTACGCCGTACGGGTATCGATATTTTCTCCTTTCCTTCTCCGGTTTACCTGCATTTTTCATTCAATATTTATAATATTATATCAATACTATCAATATTTTTCAACAGATGGCGTAGTTTGCCCTACCCATGTCACTGAGATGCTTTTCATCCGGGTCTTTCGTTGAAGGGGTTTTTTTAACTACCGAAGAACAAAAGGGAGAATTTATACAGTAAAAAATATGCTTTTTTGTCAACGCTTGTGGTAAAAATAAATTGACTGGCTAAGTGGTCAATATTGTTTTCCTTGTAAAATAAGCTCGATTCATAGGCAGAAACATAACCAAAATCAACTCTGTAATTTTTATTCAATTCCCCATGTCAACTCTGCTTCATTCAAACCCGGAAATATGTACGAATAAGTCACAATATCTTTATGTCAAAATATGAAAGCATTCAGTACTTTGCTGCATGGAATTAAAATATGTTGATAGGCACAGAAACGGTTATCAGTGCAATATCAAAAGCCATAAATCATGGCAATTGATTTAAGTACAGTCTTCTTGGAGCTCAGCATTATTACCACAAATAATGCAATTTGCTGAACTGGTAATCTGTCGACAACAGAAGAGTTGAGTCACAATGATCACGGTCATCTTATCCAATAGGCAAATTGGGCTGTAGCCCAGGGGCACCATTGATTTAAAGGTGCCTAAAAATTTACTATACTGATTTTATTTCAAGTATGAACCAAAAAAATTATTTAATCATACTTTTAAATTAGTAAAATTAAAAATATAATTAAGCTAGTCGTTAGAGAGCAACAGGTTTTTTAATGTTACACAAACATGTATATCAGTTCAAAAATATTCACGCGAAGGTAATTAGTGAGAAAATTCTAGATTTTACGTGTAATAGAAGTTGCTGACATTATAAATGATAAAGTAGGTAGCAGCACACTTATACCGAAGAGCATAGTAGCGCATCAGATTTAGTACATTAATTACATTACAGAGCGTTATATTAAAGAATATTATATGTTGTGTCACAATTTGCTAAGGGCAGTGGGTTTATTTTAGATGCAACAGTACTGCTTATATTGCGTATGTTGTGAGTGTATATAACTTTCATAATAATTGTGACACGAGTTTTCTTTTTATACACAATGATATATACCCTATAAATTTTAAGTATAATATTGTTGATTATTTATTTTATTATTGGTAGAAAAATTTATAAATTCGTTTACTTTATTATTATTTACATAAATTAAAAATTTCTTTATTAAATTTAATATTTTTCCTCAATTATTTTTAGATTGGTACTTTCTTTGGGCCAAAGACGCTCAAATTCCTATTTACGGTTTTGATGGGGCGCCAAATTACTCTAACCTATTAAGACAGCTCTAGCCATGACTGTTTTGTACTTGCTGTAATATTCAGATAAGATTTTACAATAGATGCCTCTGTGTCTGCTTGGGAAGAAAAACCTCAAACTTATTAAGACAGCTCTAGACATGACTGTTTTGTACTTGCTGTAATATTCAGATAAGATTTTACAATAGATGACTCTGTGTCAGCTTTGGAAGAAAAACGATAATTTCAGAAAACAGAACATTATATGGCCTCTGGAATTTCCATGGATTCGAAAAGAACATTCTGTAAAATTTTCTAGAAAATACTCGTGTTCCTGCTGACGTGGCCATACTTCTAAGCAATCTCTTTGTTCAGTACTACCTCCTCTAAGCCTCTCTTCTAAATGCCTTGTGCATTATACATATGGCATTTCAAAATATTTAATAAATGGAAATACTATGTTGCTTCATCTTGAGCCTTTCATCCAATATTGCAGTGTAAAATTTAGTGGTCTAAAATCGTCATACAATGGAATCGATAATTGTACGGCGAGCAATTTTATCGATTTTCTAAGATGAGAACGGCTTCAGAGATATTGATATACGCAACCAATTTTCTGTTAGTGTGGTACTACGAGTTGAATTAGTGTGAGTACTACGAGTAAGGTGATATTAATGATAATGAGTTTGTAAATTACCCGATTGATTCATTACCTGTCAGACACATTTTCTACAACTAGGGAAATTTTACAGGCAGATCGTTTTTGAAAGAATTCCGAAGATGGTCTAGTATATCCTTGAAGATTCAAAGGGTGAAATAAGAGCGTATCAAGCATAAAAGCCTTACTGGAAGAGAAAAAGTATTTTGGAAGATTAAAATTTAATAATGGTGTATCTCGTTCTGAGTAATCTTTATCTATTATTTGAGTTTTCCGTTTTAAAAAAACCACCAGGTTTGAGTAAGGCTGATTAGATTTTGATCCTTTAGTTTTTTGTTTGGCAAATATTTTTCAAAATTTTGTTAAAGTTTTAGTTGCCCTTTAATGACGTACCTTTCTCATCAAATCTTATCAAGAGAAAGAACAACGTTTGAAAAATATATGCAAATCAAAAAGATAAATTATTAGAACGTTACTGCAATTTTCAAATTGAATTTTGTAGGACAGCTTCAACTATCTTCTTCTTCAAACTCTCTTCAAGTATGCTCCAATGAAGCTATATAAAATGTATGTTCAACCATGAACCAGGATCATTTCATCAACCAGATTATAGCTTACACATTCTTGATAAACTGCAGGACAATTTCATATACTTCTTGATTTCCTTACCAGTTTCTAAAAATCATTTGTAAGCAAAAGATTGTGATAGTGTCCCTACATTTCTCTAATAAAAAAAATTTCGTAAGTTACGTAAACAAAAGATACAATGAAAAACAATTTCTTAATTTGCTTGATCTCTTCATCAGTTTCTAAGATTTATTTGTGAGTAAATAATTTTGATGTATATCAATATCCTTCTCTAATGAAAATTTTCAACAGTTTTGATTTGGTTAAATGACACAAAAGCCCCATTTTGCCATATTCTGCAAAATCAGAGGAATTTTGTGTTTAGAATTCTATATATATACGTTAATTGATAGCCATTTGCTGATAGATAAAATTGCACTGATAAGTGCTGCATTTGGTTTGTTAAAACATCCTTTATCACTTAATTTTTTATTACTGTCCTTAAGCTGCTGACTGTAATTAAGTAAAAAGTGGCATTTTAAATATTACCCAAATTCTAAAAAAGGATATCCGCTGCTAAATTAATATAGAAAATAGTTATCTATCTATTTATAAGTTTGCAACAAAAATCAGATGGTATCAATTTCTTAAAATATTCTTTGATTCAAAGTCTACATGCATCTACAGGCTTGAGTATCTGACATGATAGAAAAAGATTAATTCAAATACATTTAAAAAATTGAAAGGTTAAATTGAAGTTTTGTTCATTTATATTATATCATTGCCCGATTTTATTTAGTTTTATTGTTTAATTTTAAGATAATTTTAAATCGGAAATATTTGTGCAGACCATATAGATAAGTATTTCGTATTCTCTTAATTTAATTCTCCGTATCCTACATCTGGATTTATGTCATCAAATGAACGATAATCTTGCTATCAAAAATTTTATTGGTATTGGGTATGGGTTTGTCTGAGGATTAAGGCAACTAATGCTCTTAAATATACCCGCATTTAAATTCTGCTATGAAGCCGGTAGCTTAAAATGTAAATAATCTCCCCATTAAATTTCAAGCATTAGCCTTACATATTTGACTAAATGTATAGCAGACTTAATCTTTTAAAGTTAATCCTTTTCAAACTGCAATATATCTAAGCTTCAGCTGTAATTATTCATACTTGGTTTTCAGCTTAAAAATTTTATTTTGAAAGCATTCATTGTATATGGTATTTGAGGATGCACACGTGAGTGTCGTTCTATGCATGTGCACGGAATGAAGTCACATAATGCCATTTAATATTAAAACAACAATTTTTTCTGGAAAATATAAAAATATAATAAATAATTATAAACCATTCAACGTATAAGATCGGAAAATGCCATTAAAATTGGAGAAAGTTAAGTATGTTACAATATTTATTTTGAAAAATATAAGAAAATATTGCCTCCTTCGAACTTTTATTGCCCGAGTTGCTCTTTTCCTACAAATTAAGAAAAGGATACAACCAAATTAGAGAAATTTCGGCTTAGATAGCTTGTCATACATTTTTTAAGTATGTCCCAGATAGCACGTAAGTTTGCAGCAAGTTTGATTTTGACTTGTCATGGCAAAATTTGACGCGTCAAACTTGTAGCAAGTTCGCTGTGACAACTAGCGCCATCCTCGCTTGCAACGCATTTGCTACAAGTTCGATGTGACAAATAGCGCCACCTCCCTTGCAAATCAAACTTGCTGCAAGTTTTCAAAACAAGCTTGATGCAAAAACAGCACAAAGAGATAATTATCTTTTTCTCTGTTTTAAAAATAACATCCGATTTTTAATAGCATCTCCTAGACCGTTCTTCTTTTTATTAATTCAATAAATCAATGATATTTTGTAAAAGAACTAACTTTTTTATAAAAAAAAAATTTTGAAACATTTTCCATCTTTTTACTGAATATATCACTCGCACTTTAAAGAAAACTATATCGCTTTTTTCTTAATGTTGAAATTTTAACGTTTATAAACAAAATTAAATCTAAAAAACAGTCAATGTATGTTGAAAAATAATAACTTAGACATTTTGTCCCATTTTAACGTAATTACTTTTGAACTCTAATTTCATAATTTATTCTACTAGCAAAACGTAGTTATTAGCGAAAATCGCTCTCTGTTTGACTTCAAATCATATTCTCAACTCAAAAAATTAATGAAATCAAGAAAAAAGTTTAAAATAAATCGTATACGAATCGAATCGAACGATGTATTAGCGAAATCTATCTTCTCATGTCGTAGTCGAGCTGGTCGAGTGGTATCGACGTCTGTCTACTAAGCGGTAGGTCGCGAGTTCTATCCAGGGTTGTGTTCGTACTCTGTTTTTGCTATAATTTGCAATGAGTTTGCACGACAAGCTTGTGGCAAGCTTGCTGCAAGTTCGTTCCATGGTGACTTCGAAGCTTTCGTTAACTTGCTGCAAGCTTGCACTCTTGTCATGACAAATTTGTGGCAAGCTTGCACTC